>CAUYRT010002891.1:0-20866 GCA_963574885.1 Lepilemur ruficaudatus | reverse complement strand
GCAAGCAGCCCCCAGCCAGAGGAGCCTGTGAGAGGACAGTGACGGGAGGTGAGGTCCGTGGTGCTTTATGAGCATCGCTGACACCCTCTAGGAAGAGCTGGAGTCTATGTCCCTGCCCCTTGGATCTGGGCTCCACGACTGCTTCACCAATAGAATCCGGTGGCAGTGACCCTGTGACAATTTCTGTACCCCCACCTTAAGAGACTGGCAGCTTCTACTTGTGTCTTTGGGGTTTTGTTTTTTGATACTCACTCCTTGGACTCAGCCACCGTTCTTTGGGGAAGCCCACAGCCCCTGGGGAGGAACTAAGGCACCCAGTTCTCAGCCCTGGCTTAGCTCTCGGACCAGCCGACAGCACTGTGCCGCCATGGGAGAGCACATCTTGGAACTGGATCTTTAGCCCAGCCTTCCCTGCCAAGTCCTGCCCCAGATTGCAGGTCCATGAGCAAAATAAGTGATTGCTATTGTTTTAAGCCACGGGTGTTGGGTGGTTTGTCACATAGCAACAGGTAACCAGAACAGGGCTATAGGGTAGATAAGGGTTAGGTCATGAAGGGCCTTGTCCACCAAGAGGAAGTGCATTGGATTTTATCTCTGCTGTCGTAGGGAGCCATCAGAGGCCAGTGAGCAGCAGTCACTGCGGGGGGACATGGAGTAGGCTGGGAGGTCAGTGAGAAGGCTCCTGCCACAGTCTGGGGAGGGAGGGTGGTGGCCGGCCAGGAGGATACTCCTGGAGAGAGGGGCTGGCTGGTGGGTCCTGGGTAGAAGTTGAAGGTAGTTTGGGATTAGCTGATGCATTACATGTAGAAGGGGTCAAAGCTCAGCGCAGAGTTTGGGTCTAGACAGCACCATTCATGCGATGAGGACTCGGCCAGAGCTGGGAGGCTGTGAGAGATGGTCTGGCTGGGAGGTGACAGCTGAGCCAGGCAGGGTGGAGAGGGAAAAGGGGTCAGTTAAATGGGAGGCAGGTAAGCTAGATGGGACTTGAGAAGAGGGCAGACGGGGTGGGGAGGGAAACTGAGGCTGCCAGCATGGGGCGTCAGCCTGCTCTCTTCGTGCCCCTGCTTTGTTCCCTTCACCCTCTCCTCCTGGAGGCCACAGGAGGCTTTGTCTAGCTTTGCTGGCAGCTTCCCTGGGGTATCTGTAATGGGGCTGCCAGCAGGGCGGCGAAGGGCACCAGGTGCATACGGGTGGGGGCTGGGCTGGTGCTTCCCGTGGAGGGGTCTGCTTCTGCCTTGGTTCTGACATGGCTTGGCTGGGGGCTGTGGGAGTCACCTCCGGGTGTCTCACCTCCGCGAGACTGTGGGCAGGGGTGGGGGCAGTGTCTGGCCTCCGTGAGACTGGGGGCAAGTCACCTCCCTTATTAGCAATGGTTTCTCCCCTTTTTTATAAAGGAGTTTAGCTTGGGAATGTTACATCAGGGGTCCCCACCCTCCTGGGACCCTCAGAGTCCTCAGACTGCCCACCAGTCTTCAGGGCCCCAGACCAGAATTGTAGATAGTTCATGGAAATTGGCCACCTTTTGTGCTGAGAAGTGACCTGGGAAACTAGAGATTTCCTTCATTTGCAAATGAATTTCTAAATTTCAAGAATGAATCTCATGTTAATCAGACATTAAGACAGTCTGTGGAATATTTAATGACATAGAAAGATGTTACTGACATATTGTTGGGAGGAAAATTCAGGTTGCAAAATGGCATGTACGCCCCATCCCGAGTTTACTTCTCGCCCCCGCGGCTCGGCGCGGGGTGGTGCTGGGGATGCCACTCGGGTCAGGGAGGCCTTTTTCTTCGTGCTTCTTGTGCTCCCTGCATTTCTCTGGGAAATGTGTATTCATTCTAGAAGCACATCCTCCGCCTGCCCCCCAGACACAATCAAATGTGCCAATAACATAGAAAATCTGCTTAATAAAAAGGGACCGATGTTCAGAATAGAAAATTTGAAAGATGCAAAGGTCTCTCCACTCAGAAGCCACTACAAGAAAAAGCTATTTTTAAAGCGAAAGGTTGTTTACTTTTCTCACTTTTCTGTTCTCATTAATTCTAGAACTGGTATTTGTGGGATTTTGTTTAAATTTTGTGAATCTTTTGCCCTAGTTCTTGTTCTCAGCCAGTATGCATATAACTATTTTTCCTTCACAAAGGCAGCAAATGAAGTGGGCTGCTGTTCAGCGGGGGCCTGGGGTCTCTAGTTATCTCTTCCTGGGGTGGGGGACCAACTTCGCCCCCAGCTCAGGCCGGGAGCCAGAGTCAGGTTACCCGCCCTGTGGGCTGTGGGGAGGGACGGCCTGCCCTACTGGAACAGAGGGGTTAAGCTAGGGTCGGGGAAACTACCTGTGTTTCCCTGTCTGAAAAATGGGGTCAACACAGTTTTCAGGCTCAATGAGAAATTCAGGACAAGTATGTAAACGTCAGTTCCCTTTTCAGGGTGGTCACCTTTGACGTCTCCACACAACTTGGGGCCACCGTGGAAACTCTGACCTGGAGACGGCCTGGGACAGAGGAAGGAGGGGCCCCTCCCTGGTTGTGTGACCTGGGAAAGTCCTCCACCTTGCTGAGACTCAGTGTTGTCCGGTTACACAGGTGTAGAAACTGTGCTCCCCGCAGGCTTGTGCTAGAGGCAAGCAGGGCCCAGCCTTGGGCGGGGAGCACACAGCAGCCGTGCCACCCGCCCGGGTCCCCTGGGCGCTCACAGAGTCCAAGGAACGTCCGTCTGGCCCATGGCGCACGCACAGCCCGCGCCGTCTCGTCCTATCTTCCCGCCTCTGGCTGCTTTCTCAGACCCCCGTCAGGTGTCGGCCAAACCTTGCAATGGCGGAGGCAGGACCGCCAGCCAGGTCCTCCCACCTCCCTGTTACAAGCGGGTGAAGAAGCTGCCTCATTCCCTGCTTGGCCATCTCAGGACAAAGGCTGGAGCCCACAGTAGGTTTTCCCGTCAGGCTTTTATTATAAAGAAGGTTCCAGAGAGTCCTGGCCACCCTCCCTCCACCCTGGCGGGCCCTGAGCCAGTCCCGGCACTGGCCTGGTCAGCCACGAGGGGCGATGCCTAGGGGCAGCGTTCTCAGGGCGCCGAGGGGGGTCTCTGCCAGCTGCCCGTTCTCTGGAACAGTCATTTCCAGTGTTGCATTGGGAGCCTTTTGGGACCCTCCCCAGGTCCTCTGCACAAGCGGCAGCTATTCACAGTTGGCGCATAAGATTTTTAATATATAAAAGCTTTTTTAAAAACAACAAAAAGTGGTGCTATCTTTAGAAACACTTCCAGCAAGATCGAGTAGCCCAGCTACAGCCTCGGTGTGTCAGAACCCCCTCCTTCTCTGGGGCCAGGAACTCTGAGCACCTGTCCCCCTCCTCACAGAGACGCTCAAGCCCCCACCCACCACGGCCGGCGGGCACTGCCCACTCTACCAACAGCTGCTCCAGCGACAAAAATCAAACACTGCTGGAAACCGTCTGTGGCCAAGGCCCTTTTGGGTGAGGGGAAATAGAACTTTTCGGTGGTTGAAGCAGAAACCAGTCGAAGGCTGGTTCAAGGAGCCCCCTGCGCCAGTCTGGATGAGGTAGTGTTTCTGGGCTGCAGCCTCCAGGGCAGGCGGCCTCCTCTCCCTGTTTGTGCTGGGCCACCTGGACGGGTGGGGCTCTCAGCAGAGTGCGTGGCACAGTCCAGGCTGCACTGGGTGGACAGGGAGCCTTACCAGGGACTGGCCGTGGCATTCAAGGCCCCCATCCCTGAGGTGGTCTGGGGGCAGGTGGGAGGGGGTAGAGGTGCCCAAGGGGCCAGGGCTGGGGCTCCTCTGGTTGGCTCAGAACAGCCCCCCCCTTCCGCCTGCCCCAGCCATCTCTGCTCAGTATTTCCCAGCCCGGGGCAGGGACACCAGGCCCAGTGAGTGGCCTGTTTCTCCCAGCAGCAGCTCTCGCAGGCTCCTTCCCGTGTGGCTCAGGCCTCGCTGTAGCACTCGTAGATGTTGTCTTCCATCAAAGCCACCACCTGCTCAAACTTGTGCTGCAGCTGTGTCCTCCGGGCCGTGGGGTTGGCCTCCAGGGCAGTCATGATCTGAGGGGAGCCACAGGGTCAGCTGGGCCACAACTTGGGGGTGAGGGGTCCCACCTTGGCTCTTGGGGGAGGACACATCCCCAAATGTCTGCCACTAGTGACCGGCATGAAGTGTAAACATCTCAGAGTACCTGTGCTTGAGAAGGAAGCCCGCCTGCCCCTGGGGGGTACATCCTCACCTGCGGGCGATACCTCTTGGCGTATTTGTAAATCTCTGCCATGGCCACGTTGGTGTTGAACTCGTTCTGGTATTTCTACGGGAAACAAGAAGGCCAGAGGTTTGGGGTGGTTAACCCAGTGGTCAAAGCAGGACCCACCCCCAGCAGGGCTGGCTGCTGTATACCCCCGCAACTTCACAGTTGGGTAAACAGGCCCCTCAAGTCCTGCGCGTGAAGATGGCTTGCTGGACCCTGAATTCTCCTCTCCTCTCCCCTGTGGGAAGGACCCTCATGCCCCATGCCCCGAGCTCTGGGAAAAATGAGCCATGGAGTTGCAGGTGCACGAGAAGAAGCCACGGCTGCCCAGAAATGCCATCTGTGCCCTGCCCCCCCGGCTCTGATTCGTGGGGGCAGCCAGGCCCTGGCCACCCAACTGGCAGCCCGGCAGCCCAAGCACCGCACCCGAGACTCCTCGGCCAGGTGGGCGTTCATCTCCTGCTCGCTGAGCGGGGCCATGTCCTGGATCTGCTTGTAGTAGCGCTGCACGATTTTCCGGTACACGGGAATCTCCTTGGCGTAGAGCAGCTTGTTGGTTGGCGAGTCCTGGGCAGGGAGGAGGGAGTCAAACAGCGGGTGAGGACTGGACGGAGCTGCTCTTTTTCTGGAGGAGCTGTTATCCCTCCTACCACGTAAATGGCTGCGTTGGGTCCTGTGTCTCTGAACGTCACCCACTCTGCCAGCTTCGGAGCGGGGGCTCCTCACTCCCTCCCTTTGCCACCTTTTTTCGTGGGACCCCTGCCCTTCTTTCCCTGGACTGTCAGGGCAGTGGCCTGGAACGGGACCTATTTCTTTCATGGGAGGAGTGCGCAGGCCCGTGCCAGCTCTCGGCTGCTTGCAGCCAGTTCGACATGACAAGGATGTGTCCTTGTTGGGACTGCAGTCATCGGTGGCTATGGTCTCAGCCTGAGCGCTGGCTCAGTGGCACATTTCCCACCACGTGCTTCTAGCGCCTGCAGGCAAAGAGCGCCAGGAACACTCCCAGTTCTTTGCCATGGGTGTCCTGCCAACAAGATGGAACGTGCAAGTGATGGCTTTCTCTCTCTCTCTGCCCCCCCGCCCCGGCTCTCTCTCTCTCTCTCTACCCGTTCTCTCTCTCCCTCCGTCTCTCTCCTGCTCTCTCCTTCTTTCCCTCTTTCATGCTCTGTCTCTGTCTCTGCTGTGCCGCCCCGTCCTGCAGCATCAGCTCTGATCATACAATCCCAGCCCTGCCCACGGCAACCAGGGCTTTCCCTCCAGCCTGTGCTCAGGCCACTCCCTCTGCCAGTAGGGCTGTCCTCCCACATCTCCACCCTCTCCCCTCAGACAGATGCCTGTGGCTCCCTTCTGCATGTATGTCACAGGTCCTGGTCACCTGTTTTCCCCTCTGCCCACCCTTCACGGAATGCCCTGTTCAAAGGGCTCCGGGCCTTCAGGCACCACTGCCTGGAGTCTGGCCTGATTCTCAGATAATGTCGTGCCTGACCAAGCGGTTGTCCATGCTCACAGGCTTCCCCACACCTGGCTCTCTGGCTTAAATATCAGAGCTGGTGCCAAGCACACCTGAGGCGGGTGCCGTCGGTCTCCATCAATACAGTTTCTGATGGCAGGTGCCAGTTTCTAGGTGTCTTCCCCTGTCTGAATGACCTGCATGACCCATTCATCCCACATCCCCAGACCTGAGCTCCTTCGGTTCCCCCCCTAGAAAGGTCTCTCTGAGGCCCCGGGGGTGGCCGACCTTGCCCAGCTGCAGGTCGGAGATGGAGCAGGCGTCGATGAAGGCCTGTGCGATGACCGAGAGGCAGGCGTCGATGTGGTCCGTCTTGTCAATGTCAAAGACAAACTGGGGGTTCTTCAGGATGTTCACCCAGAACCGGAGAGGAAGGCTGTGGGGTGGGGGTGGCAGAGGCGGGGTGAGCCCACCCACCCCTGCGGGGGCAGGAGAGCAAGTGGCCGAGGGAGGCAGGCCAAGCAGCTCTGGAGGAGGGAGGTGGCTCAGGTCCTTGAGGGCCGGTGGAGCCTGGGCACAAGATGTGGCCTCTGGGAACCTGAGCGTGCTCATCCCGGGCCATCTGGGCAGCAGCGGCCGAGAGCAGCGTTTCTGCCAGATCACCCTTGCTGCCCCCCGCCAGCGTCCTCAGCTCTCACGGGGGAGCCTCAAGCCAGGCCCTGGTTCTCATTAGAAGCCCCCTCACCGCTGCGCCAGGCAGCCTGTGGCTCCTCCCCCCACCCCCGGCAGGCGCAGGAAGTCCAGCATTATCGTTGGAGCCACTAAGGAGCCACGGGGGCAGGGGGAGGGGGGTGCCTGCAGCCTTGTCCTCGTCCTTGGAAGGCCAGAGAGGGTTGGTAACACCCCCACCCCCACCCCGGGGCCACCCAGTGACTTGGCGTGCTGGGCGTATGGATCTCCAGAGCTTGGAGAAGTTCCTGCAACTGCACAGAAACTTCTGGGCCGGTGGCATTTTTTTCTGAGGGTCAAGCTGAGCTTTCAACAACCTCTTGGTGTAGGTGTGTGACCATGGAAAGCTAAGAAGTGCCTCAAAGGAGGGCAGCTATGAACTGGATATGGAATTCGGATCACGTGGGGCTGAGGTTGGTTCTGCCATCCCAGGGCTATGCAGCTTGGGCAGCTGCTGCTTCCCTGTGAGCCTCAGTGTTCTCATCTGTACGATGGAGCTGACGGTGTCCACCCAAGAGGGGTGGAGGGAGCGGGATGGTACAGGTATCATTTCTATAGTACTCACTGGGCGCTCTTCTCATTAATTCTTACAATTAAAGTGGGTTACTTTGATTGCTCTGGTTTTATAGCTACGGGAAACTGAAGCACAGGCAGGTTAAGTCACTTGCCCAAGATTACACAGCTAGGAAATGGGAGAGGAGGGACTGACCCCAGCAGGTGGGGCCAGACAGGCTGGGCTCTGAAGCCCCAAGCCACAGCCCTCCCCACCTGGCTGCCTGCCCCCCACCTGTTGGTCTTCCAGATGTGCAGGGTGTCAGGGTCTGAGATTCCCCTCTTCTCAGCCTGCTCCTCCAGGAAGTCGAAGAAGTACTTGACAGCCAGAGGGGGCTTGTCTTCACGGATGCTCAGGATGGCCTTGAACAGGTCATCCAGAAACTTCTGCAGCGTGCCCTGTGGGGGAACGGGACGGCCACCATCAGCCCAGGGCCTTGTGCAGAGGGTGAGCAGGCACCCCAGTGGCTCTGGGGCGCCCCAGTGCTCAGGCTTCCCCACTGGGAAGCTACGTGGCATTAGTCTGGTCACCTAACCTCTCTGGACCTGTTTTCTTGTCTGAGAAATGGGCTAGTGAAACCTGCCTTGGGGGTGTTGAAAGGACTAATCAAGACACTGGGGCACAGAACTGAGAATGCGAGCTGTAGGGTGTTGATTCTGCCACTGAGCCATGTGACCTTGGGGACATCACTGACCCCCCTGTGACATGGCTAATACAGAAGCGGTCAGATATCTTTCCTGGTCGTGGGCAATGCCTCCTTAGCCATGGCCCTAAGCCCTCAGCCTCTTGCCCTTAGAGCTCACCTGGCCCCACAGAGGCTATGGCAAGAACTCACACCCCTCCCCTGCCAGGCCTGTGCACAGCTGACCCTCTAGGGTGCTGACCTCCTGGAGCTGGGGCTGGGCCCTGCACCCACTGCACACAGGGGAGACTGAGGCTGGGCCCACCTTGGTAGACAGCAGGCGTGTCAGGTAGATCTCTGGTAGCACCTTCTTGCGGTGGCTCTGCCGGTGGGACTTCCTGGGCTCAGCCAGCTCATCCGTGGGCAGCACCTGCGAGGCCAGGCGGTGTCAGCACCGGCACCAGGCACCTCCCCCACTGTCCACGGGAGTCGGTCGTTCTGTGCCCACGGGCACCTGGCTCTGCCAGGCTGCTCGGCACACAAAGGCTGTGGCTCCTCTTGATTATGGCCCCATCCTCACCCCCACCCCCCAGCCTTTCCCAGGGCCTGGGAGCACTTTTCCCAGAGGCCCAGGGCGGCAGAAAGCCAAGGCCACGCCCAGTGAGGGTTGGATCCCCCAGGGCCCCAGGCCAGGCACTCACCAAATGGAAATACTTCTCGGTGTCCAAGTCCTTCACTGCAAGAGGAAAAACACACACGATAAATAAACAAGGGAGAGGAGGGGGAAAGAGCAAGATGGGGAGAGAAACAGAGAAAAATGGAGAGATCCAAAGAGACATATGCAGAGAATGAGACAGAGACAGATGGAGATGCAGAGACACGGAGAGATACAGGGAAGAGAGAGGTCCAGGGAGACATGCGGAGAACGGGACAGAGCAAGGCAGACAGAGACATGCAGAGTGACAGGGAGACGGAGGGAGAGAGATACAGTCACAGAGGGAGAAGGGGAGGCCCCGAGTGGGCAGGGCTGGCTGCCCTCAGCCCCAGCACAGCCCCCCAGGCTGCAGGGGAAGACCCAAGACTGCCCTCAACCTCGGGAGGGGACCTGAGCCCAGAGGAGCCCAGGCTCCTGGGCCTGGCAGCGGGTGGGTAGGCCTGGGGCATCTGACGGTGCGGATAGGGCACTTGAGCCAGGACCACGGGCAAAGCGCAGATGGGCACACCAGCCTCCCCTCTGGCCTGGTGGCTGCCCAGACCTCTGAGAATCACATCCCGCCCTCCCTGGGCCTCTCCCCAGCTGCCGCAGGAAATCAGCATGAGGAGGCCTGGCCGCAGGCCCTGCCCAGGCAGTGCTGGGGAAAAAGGCTGGCTGGGCACCCCCACCCCAGGAGGCCACAGCCTGGCCCAGCCCTATGCTCTTGGAGCCTCAGTTTCCCCACTGGGGTGTAGGATGGAAGCACCCCCATTCCACGTGCACCCTGCTACCTCTGCTCAGTGTGTTGTCCTTCTTGTCTATGAGGCTCATGGCCAGGGAGGCACCTTCCGGGATCTGATGGGAGGGGAGAGGCTGAGGTCAGAGGTCAGAGGTCAGAGTGGGTGGGGTGGAGGTTCGGGTGGGGTGGGGCCACACCTTGTAGTGGGCGAGTGTGTTAAGCTTCTTGCGGCCATCCTCCACCACTGAGGTGTCGTCCAGGTCCCGCAGGATGTAGCTCTGTGTGCTTGAGGCAAACCACTCTGCAGGGCAAGGAGCAGGCCGTTGGGGCCACGGCCACACAGGGAGCGGCCTGTTCTCCCACGTGTGAAATGGGGACGGGGAGAAAGAGCTGGGGGAGTGGGGGTGGGGGTACAAAGTGCCAGGCTGGTGGCACGGAGCAGGAGCTCTGGAAAGTAAGTGTGACAACTGCTGACGAAACGAGAAAAGGCACCAGGCACGAAAGCAGCCATACGCCTTCCACGGCACCCACTGTCCTCAGGACAAAACCCAAGTGCCCGGCTCTCCCCTTCTGGGCTCCAGGGGATGAAGCACCTGCCCCACCTGCTGGCCCCAGTGGTTACCCCAACTTCCCTATTCTATGTGGATAATTGCCACACCTGCCTGTTCACCATAATAGGCCAGTGCTCAGAACAGGGCCCGGCACAGAGCGACTGCTCAGAAAAGGCCTACCTACAGCCTTGGGAATGAATGAATGGCCTCAGCCTCCTGGCTTAACCAAGGCTCCTTCAAAACCCACTCCGACATCCCCTCCTCTGGGAAGCCTTTTCCAAATACTTTTCTGCAGTTGCCCGCAGCTTGCTCACATTGCAGGACCTGTCTTCCATAGAATACAAGCAGCTTGTCGATGGAGACCTGTCTGATCATGTGTCACCGGGGCCACTATTAACGCACACACGCTGAGTGAAAGGAGTGCTCTGGCCGAGGCAGGGCCGTCCTGGGCTGAGGCAGCCCAAGGCAGAGGCTCCCCCACCGCCCTCACCCACCGAGGTCGACGTCCTCTACGCGCGGCCACTGGGAGTAGGGCACGTTCTTGCAGAAGGCTTCTAGGATCTTCTCCTTCACCTGCGTCAGCGTGTCGGTGTCCATGGCCCGCACGCTCAGCGAGTCCATGCTGCAGCCCTGGAAGGACACGTTCAGGTTCTGCGGGAGGGAGGGAGGGATATAGTTAGCGAGTTGCTGCCGTGGCTCTGCCTGGGTCTGGGTCAAGGTGGAGGCCAGGACTAGCCAGGCCCACGGCCCTCCCAGCCCTGCCCGGCTCACCCGGGGCTTGGCCTCGATGTTCTCCCGCAGCAGCCACTCCTCGTTGAGCGTGTAGCGGGCCTTGCCCGTGATGGCGTCGATGGAGCCCTTGTTGATCTGCTGCTTGATGGCGCACAGAAGCAGGAAGAATGGCTCCCCGACAGTCTCCTGGGCGGGCATGGGGCTATCAGGGGCCAAGGCCCAGCCCCCGAGGCCTCTAGCCCACCCTCCACATTCCAGCCTCCATGGCATGGGGCAAACACCTTCATGACCCCAACTCCCAACACCCACGGCTGCCTGTTTAGTATCCTCCTGTTGAATTGATTCCGGTGCCAATGCCACCCCTAGGGGGTCTCCAGGGACTCTAAGCTCGTGTTTACTAAACACCACCAGCTGGAGGAAGGTATGTTCACTTCATTGTTCCAGCAACCCCTCCAGGTATGAGGCATCGTCCTCACTGTGCAGCCGAAAATGCCAAGGCTCAGAGAGGGCAAGCAAGTTGCCCAGGGTCACCCAGCTGGGAAGTGATAGAGCTGGACTTGAACCCTGGCCACCTGTCAAGCCTGTGACTCTACTAAGTGGGGGGTTCCCAGGGTGCAATTAGGTGGAACCAGAACCCCACAGATGTGGCCTTGACCCAGATGATAGCCTGATGACTGTGGGAAGTCTCAGGCCAAGCCAGGGCTCCACCCCCTGCTCTTGCCCACCTCTGTGTGGCGAAAGCGCAGCTTGCCGGAAAGGAGCTCGGCTGCCACCCACGCCCTGAGCTGACTCTCACGGTCCCTGTTTAGCAAGCAACCCAGGTGTTCCGTTTGTGGTGGATATGCAAGTAAAAACGGTGAGTAGATTTGAAGAAAAAATTAAGTACATAACAGTATTAGGCAGATCTGGCAAAGATTATGAGGGCAGCGTGCCAGCCTTGCTCCTGAGCCAAGCCTCCAGGTCTGGCGGCCGGGAGCCACCCTGCCCATTTTCTAGAGGAGAAAACAAGCCCAAAAGGGAAGTCTTGGTTGAGGTCACACGAAGAGGCCAGGGGAGCTGGGACCAGAGCCCACGTGGCCCTTGTGGTCCCTGACACAGCCCCGATGGCTCAAAATGAGTCAGCTGGCAGGACATTAGGTGCCCCAAAGGGCCCCCTCCCCGGGCCCAGCCTGGTTCCACCCACTCTTCCTTCCTCGGGAGGCTCCATGGGACGTCCTTGGGCTGCCTGGCCCTCACCAGGCCCAGGGGCAGAGGCCCCATTTCATGGAAGGAAACCAAGGCCGAGAGAGGACAGTGACTTGCCCAGGGTCACCCAGCTGGGCTGTGCTAAAGATTGAACTCAAGTCCAGGACATCTGATGCCCTGGTTCTGGACTCCAGCCAGGCCTTTGCCTTTCCCCAGAGACCCCCAGATGATCCTCCAGCCTCTGCCACCACAGCACAGCTGGATAGTGGCACAGGACCAGGGGCCAGGCAACTCCTGTTCTTATAGGGGTCCTTCTGGCAGAACAGAAGGTCCTGACTTCCTGGCCTGCCAGCCTGCTCTGCCATCGGAAGAGTCACCGGACTCCCTGCGTTCCTTTCACGGACACCCTCCTCCTGGCCTTTGCCATGCTGTTCCCAGTGTCTGGAGCTCCCTCCACACTCAGCTCTTCACTGGGTTCGTTCTCACTAAGCCCTCAGGGCTCAGCATGGGCCACTTGCTCCAAGAAGCCATCCTGACCCCTCCTGCTGGGTCGAGATCTGCTGTGTGGCATTTATCACTCTGTGTTTTCGTTAGTTTCCACATCTCTCCCTGATGGCACGAGAGAACCTCAAGGTCTGAGCTGGGGTCTGATTTATCTCCTAAATCCAGACCACTGGCCCAAGGCCACACCAGGGACGGTTAAATGAGAAAACAAGGTCCAGGGACAAGGCTCGACACCACCTCTGCTCTGCTCCAAGCATGCTCTGAGCCCTTGCAGCGAACCAACCTGGCCTCCTGGGAGCCTCAGGTCCCCCATCTGCATGACAGGTCCTATGGGCCTGTCCCTGCCCCTTGATCCTCTCCTTCCATATCTGCACAGAGGCCGTGATGAGCCCTCCTGGCAGTCGGCCTGAGGATCTCATGATGGCAGATCTACTGAGGGACAGCTGAGGAGGTGGTGGTCACCGCTGTGACATGGCCCTGTTATTTCCCACACCTGGGTTCCCATGACTCCCACTGGCCGCCTCACCCGCAGACAGCTGTACATGCAGATGGACATCCAGTTCGTGAGCATCTTCTCCACCACGGACTCGGTGCGCCGCAGCATGAGCTTGGGGTTCTTGGCAGCCGAGGCATCGATGAGGTCCACCAGCAGCTCCTTCATGATGCTGGTGTAATACTCCAGCTTGCCGTGCAGCGCGATTGTCAGCAGGGAGGCCAGGCTGCACCTGCGGGCAGCACGGCGGGCGTCAGCACCTTGTGGTCCTGGATCTGTGGGTCCTGGGGCCTCAGTGCTGCCTTTTCACTGCACCCAGGGACCCCAAGTATGCCTGTGTGGGAAGCTCCTGCAGACAGGGTGAGTGGGGCTGGAGAAGGGGCCGCCTTCGCTAACATCCACAGCAACCACTGTGCCCTGTGATCCCATGTCTTAGGTGTCCAGGCCCAGGAAGGGCAGAGAGATGGGGGTCTCTGGAGCCCCAGAGCCCCAGGACCCAGGGCCTGATGCTGTGTGGGCTTGGCCAGACCCCTCTCCCCCCACGCACCCCAGATCTCTTGCAGCCTGACCTGTCACGCACTGCAAAGTCCTTCTGTTGCTCCAGTGCGTGGACAAAGACGATGAGGAAGTGCTTGTTGTTGAGTAGCGAGGAGAACAAGCTGATCCCCTCTTCCATGCTGGGACGGTGGCTCTCGGGAATCTGCAGAAGCAACTGGTGACGGGGTGTCCAGAGGGACCCAGTGCCCTTGCCTGCCCTAGGTCCCAGCAGTACAGTGCCATTAAAGGCTGCTTGTATGCCTCCTGGGTTGGGGAGCTTACTATCTTCCAACAGTGGATGCCTCCTAACTCCCTGTTACTGGGAACAATGGCTCAGCTGAGTTGAAGAGTGGGGCCCAGAGAAAGGTGAGGGTATCAAGAGGTGACCCAGCAACCCAGTGCGGGAGATTCTCACCTTCTGTTCTCTAAGCAGCAGGCAGAATGGAGTGTACAGGAGGACCCAAGCCTCTGGCCTCTCTACCTGGCCTGGGGGGGGTCAGCACTTATAACACCCTGAATGGCTGTTTGAATACCCTCTGGGATGGAGAGCTCAGTACCTTATAATGGCAGATGACTCCAAGCTCCCCAAGACTAGGATTAATGGATTAGATGAGCTGGAAAGGGGGACCCAGGAAGGCGTAGGGTTGTCGTGAAGCAGCCTGCACTGTGTGTGGGGTACTCACCTTCCACTCTCCCAGCAGTGGGTGGGTCTCCTGCACCGGGGAGCTGCCCTGGGAACTGAGGGTCTGGGAGGGCAGTACGTAGCGCTCTTCATAAAGGGAGGAACACTGTAGGGGCAGACATCCCCCCACCCCCCGAATCTCAGCAGGCTGGAGACCCCCTGCTTGGCATGCAAGGGGCATTCACAAACAGAAAGAAAGGGGCACTGGCCTGGCTGGCCCAGTGGGCCTCTGCTGGGGGAAACCAACACAGAAATAACCTCATATGAAGAGTAGGAGGCAGTGGGCCAGGCCCAGGGGGCCATTGGATTCCAGGGTGGGAGGGTGTCCCAGAGGGCTCCCTGGAGGGGAACCAGCATGAGCTTAGGTGTAGCAATGCAAGAGGGCATGAGGCTTAGGGGGAATTGGAGGCAGCTCAGTGTGCCACGGGGAAACTGAGGTAGACAGGCTGGTAACGACCATGTCATGCAAGGGCTGCCGTGGGAGTCTGAGCTTCATCCTGAGGCTGGGAAGAGCCACTTGGGGGGTTTCATGAAAAGTGACGTAGTCAGACAGAGGCTCACTGTGGCTGCTGCAGGGGGAGTGGTGTGGCCAGGGCATGGGAGGGTGCTGGTCACTGGTGCAAATGCCTGGACAGGCCAGGGCAGTGAGGACAGGGCAGCGGTCCGTGGAAGGGCAAGGAGTATGGGGGGCACAGAAGGGATGGGGCAGCGCTTAAAGCACAGGAGGCGGCGACATGGAGACCGAGAGAAGCCTGGCTGGGAAGGGGCCTGGAGATGAGGGAGGCTGGCAGGGGCAATCCTGGCCACCCCTGTGTCCCCTTCAGTGTGGGGAGAGGCAGACCCAGCACCCCAGGACAGTGGGGCCAGCAGCTGACTTCACAGTTAAGCATCAAGTGAGCAGAGAATGAAAATGGGGGGAGGTGGCCAGGACTGCTGTGGACAGCTGTGCAGGTTTTATACTACTCAAGGGACCCTCTAGACGGGCAGGGCCCACAGAGGATGAGCTGCCCCTGAGGGGCCAGTGCGGGTTTGGGGGCGTGCTCGGGCTCAGGCTGACCTTGGGGAAGAAGGTGCGGGTCACAAAGTGCTTATACTCCAGGAAGGGGATGCCCTGGCTGCGGTTCAGCTCCTTGGTCAGGTCCGTCATATCCGTCTGCAGCTCAGCGAAGCCTGGTGGACACGCGGGCAGCCATGAGTGGATAAGAACCCATCCCTCAGATGAGAAAGCTGAGGCCCCGTCCTGCACAGTCCCCACCGGCTACCTTTGCGGATTTCCTCGCGGATCTGAGACTCCATCTCCTCCATCTGCAGCAGCGTCTTCTGCCAGTAGCGTTCAGCGCGGCGGCTCTTGGTGCAGAAGACGAACAGGGCTGCAGGCAGTGGAGAGGGGGTCAGGCCTCCAAAGCCTTTTGGAAAGCCTTTAGTGGCCAGGGCCCCAGCCTGGAGGAAGAGGCCCCTGCCCACTGGCCTGGGCTCCAGCTCCTCTGGGTGGGGTGTGGGGTGGGGGACTTGCACCCTCAGCTCTGCAGTCCCCTCCTGGGGCGCCAGCTCCTGCAGGGCAGAAGGCTTGGGGAACGTCGGCACAGCAATGCCTCCTGACCAGTTCTTAGAGAAAGGGGCGTGTGTGTGTGTGTGTGTGTGTGTGTGTGTGTGTGTGTGTGTGTAAAACGGTGGTTAACAGTGGCTTTTCCTGAGTGAGAGAATTATGAGCGATTTCTGTTTTCTTTCTGCCTGTTAGTATTTTCTATTCCTTCTTCAATGACCAGGTGTTACTTATAAATTAAGAAACTTTCAAAAGCAGACTACAAAGGAGTATCACATTATAATGCTTTTTGAGGGCAAGGGGGTGCAAATATACATATATAAAATGTGCAAAATATTTTATATATGTACTATTTTTAGAAAAGAAACAGAAAGAAAATATACAAAAATACACAGGGTGTTAATGATGGTATTTTTTTCCTTTTATCTTTTCTCAGTGTTCTCTAGAATTTTTTGCATTGAATATATTTATTTTTTAAAAATAGCTGTATTGAGATGTAATGCACACATCATATAATCCATCCATTTAAAGTGTATAACTCAATGGTTTTTAGTATATGCACAGAGTCGTACAACCATCACCACTAATTTTAATTTTATTTTTATTTTTATTTTTTGAGACAGAGTCTCACTCTCTTGCCTGGGCTAGAGTGCCGTGGCGTCAGCCTAGCTCACAGCAACCTCCAACTCCTGAGCTCAGGCAATCCTCCCACCTCGGCCTCCCAGAGTGCTAGGATTACAGGCGTGAGCTACCACGCCCAGCCCATCGCCACTAATTTTAGAGCATTTTGATAGCCCCAAGAAGACCTGCATCCATTAAGCCGTCACTCCCATGCCTCTCCCCCAGCCCCTGCAACAATGAACCAGCTTCTGTCTATGTGGCTTTGTGCATTCTGGACATTTCTTGTAGGGGGAGTCACACAGCATGTAGTGGCTTCCTTCATTTAGCATCCTGCTCTCAAGGCTCATTCATGATGTAGCATGTCAGCACCCCACCCCTTCTTAGGGCTGAGTAATATTCTAGCATGTACTTGTATCACATTTTATCCACTGATTAGCTGATGGGCTAATTCAGGTTGTTTTGACCTCTTGGTTGTAAATAACAATGCTATAAACATTTGTAGACACGTTTGTGTGCGGACATGTTTTCATTTCTCTCAAGCAGACACCTACAAGTGAAGTAGCTGAGTCACAGTGTAACTCTGTGTTAACTTTTCGAGGAACTGCCAAAGTGTTTTCCAACTTGGCTGCACCATTTTACATTCCCTCCCGCAGTGAACGAGGGTTGCAACTTCTCTGCTCCATTGAGTGTGTTACTTTTGTAACCATTATTTTAACACTGGCATAGCCCACCAGACACTCAGGTTAACCTTCCCTGAACAACCCTCTCTTAAGTACCTTCAGTAGCTCCCTATTGACTGGAGAACACGGTTCCAAATGCCTCTACCTGGCACTCAGGGCCCATGGCTTGGGCCCAGCACGTCTCCCCAACATCTGCCAGCCATTGGTGCTTTCACCAGGGCACACCTGTCCCTGCCTCTGAGTGCCTAACCTGTTCCCACCTGCAAGTCTTTGTTCAAGCTGCGCCCCCAGCCCATCCTGCCTCCTCCTATCTGCCAGTCTTCAGAAGGGCTGGAGCAAGGTGGGCAGGCCTGTCCCCCCACAGGGCCCGGGGGTGGGGCTCCTTACCGACCACGGAGAGCAGCAGCAGGATGCTGCAGATGACGATGGACACGACGATGGCCGTCTCGCTGCCCCCCAGCTGCAGCGTGGCGATGGTCTGGTTGAAGTTCCCTACCTGGATCTGCACAGAGGTGGGGGAAGGGGTTGAGGTTTCTTGGACTTACACCTCAGCTCCTCTCCTCCCTCGCTGTGTGGCCTTGGACAAGTCATCTAACTTCTCTGAGCCTCAGATGTCACATCAATAATACAGAGATAACCATGTCCACCTCCTGGGGACATTGCAAGGGGTAAATGAGGTGATACTTGTCATGTCCTTGGTCCTGGGCCTGGCACAGAGGCGAGGCTCAATACAGGGAGTTGTGATTACTGCTACAGGCTGGAAGCAGTAGCAGAGGAGCCAGAGGAGGCTAGTTCATGGGGCCTGGATGCGGTCCCCAAGTATCTGCAGGGCTGCCCTGGGATCAGGGGGCAGGTGAGGTGTGAGGACTCACAGGGCAGGGATGGGACTGAGGTGTGGGTAAAAAGGGAGTTGTCCTAGGGTGGCACGTGCTGCCTGGGAGAGAGTGAGCTACCCATCCCAGGAGGCATGCAAGTAGATATAACGCAGAAAAGAGCCCACTTTCTGGGCTCTCTCTGTTACTCCTGCTTCTGTTCTCTCTGTGCCTTTACATGATGACTGGTAGCCCAGGCTCTAGATGGGACACCAAGTGGGACGGGGGCAACCTCTGGCTTCTGAAAGTCCAGCCCCACCAGGCCCAGATGGGGCTGATCATTGGCCTTGAGCAGGTCACTAAGTTCGTGGGCCTCAGTTTCCTCATCTGTCAAGTGGGGACGAAAAGCTCTGCTTTGCTTCGCTTTCCTAAGCTACTGAGTGTGCAAATGCTCAGTGAGCACTGGGCTGGGCGCAGACGCTCAGCAGATGGGGCAGGTCTGGGGGTTGGGCCCACCTCTGCCTCCAGTGCCCCGCGCTCACCGTGATGGGCAGCTGCCCCTCGGCCGCGCCTAGTGACTCGTTGACTGAGCAGTGGATGACTCTATCCGAGACAATCTGGATGTCGCAGGCCACTTGGCCAATCTTGACATGGTACTCGTGGGTCTGGAGCCCCAGGCTGTCCTGCTCCTTCTGTGGGTACAGAGGGGGTGCTCGTGGGAGATGCTGGCCGAGGCCCACGGCCGAGCCCCACCGCTCACTCCTGCCCACCTGGTACCCGCCACACTCACGTGGATGACTAGGGTGAGAGGCTCCCCGGGGTGGTGCTTGATCCACTTCTCCCGCTTGGCCGTGGAGAACTGTGGGTTGGGGAGGTAGTCCAGGCGGAACCTGCTGCCCCGCTGTGCCTCCTCGGGCTCCAGCAACTCCTCGGTCGCAGCCACCTCATCCGCGTAGGCCCGGCCATTGATGAAGAAGTCCACAGGCGCCGACGCATTGCTCAGGGCCCCCGGGGATGGGCAAGTGATGAGGGTGGAGTTGAGAACCTTGCAGAACTGGTGCAGGAGCACCGCGGCCAAGGCCAGGACGCAGAATGGACAGGCAGACATGGAGAGATGGTAGAGAGTGAGGTTATGGAGACGGAGAGAAAGAGGGGCAGGGAGGGACCCGTGACAGAGAGACGGAGACCAGGGCAGGCAGAGAGAGGCAGAGGGATAAGGAGATGCAGCCCAAGGAGGTCTGGTCGGTCAGGGCCCCGGCCCACCTCCCACCATCAGGCACCTGGCCCCTCACCGTGGGCTCCCGGCCGATGTGGTGCACGGCCATGGACACATTCTGCACCATGTGGAAACGCTCGCCAGCCACTGTGATGGTCCTGCCGCCACTGCGGGGGGCAGCAAGACCCATCAGCCCACCTGCTGCCCCAGAGAGTGAGGCCTAGCTGGGGGGACAGATGAGGTCCTCACCTGACGGGGCTGCGGCGGGGGCTGATGGCCGTGATGACTGGGTTCTGCATGTACCAGAAGGTCAGGTTGCCGCGCACGCAGCCGCGGTGCTCGAAGCGCACACACACGGGCACGGGGGCAGGCAGGGTCCCCCCAGGCATGGTGCAGGTGATGCTGCTGTCCATGCGCCTGTGGCGGCAGCGGGCGTTGTCAGCGGGCCCTGCCACCCACTGCCAATGCACCCATGCCCCAGGGCATAGGCCCGAGTGCTTGGACCAGGTTCAAGGTCCCCTCGACTGGTCCCAACTTCATCTCTACCCCATTTGGCAGAGGCCCGTTAACGCCCAGCCATTTTCTCATCTTCACTGTCGCGCCGTGCTTGGGCTGTCCTCCCCACGCTCACCTTCCCTTGTCCTCTGGGACCCTGCCCGACTTCCTAATTTCGCCTCATCCCACCTCCTCCAGGAGGCCTCAGATCTCCTCTCCCACCCCTCTGCTCCCCGGAGAGGGCTGTCCCCTCAGAGCCCTGGAAGCACTTTTCTCCCAACCCTGGACTGACAGGATGTTCTTATTTCCTGTGGGTGTGTCCACCTTTCCCTCCAGGGCTATTTTGGGCTCATCTTGGTGTTCCCAGCAATGCCCATCGGTGGGCCGGCACACAGTAAGTACATAATAAAGACAAACATGTTTCATCAAGAGGCTCCAGATGATGCCCCTGCCACTAACCACACCCCGGGGCCAGCCAGGGGATCGCAGAACATGTGCGATCATCACCACTTTCATTGCAGCTGTCACTTATGGAGCACCTACTGCATGCTAGGCACAGAGCATGTGCCACAGCTCACTGGTACTGTCCTTACCAGATGAGGAAACTGAGGCTTAGAGAAGGAAGGGGTTTGCCTAAGGGGACACAGTCAGTGAAGACCTGGGTGATACCTGGTGCAAGGATGTCACCCCCAGCCTGCCAGCCCCCAACTCCAGGGGTTTCTCTGGGCCGGGCCCGGGGACTTACACGAGCTCTGTGCAGGGCTCTGTGTCGTTCACCAGGACCTGGAGCTCGGAGCCCACATGGAGGTTGCTACCGAGAATGGTGATCCTGGTGCCGCCTGCCTTGGGGCCCACGGCAGGCTCCAGGGAGTGGACCAGGGGCAGCTGTGGGGAGGAAGGCAGTCGGTCAGGCCTTGGGCCAGGCGCAGGGGCATGCGTGGCAGGTAGGCCAGACGAGGGGTGGGGGGGGAGGGTTTGCTGCAGCCTCCCTTACCACGTATGAGAAGCGCTCCCGTGACTTGCCTTCCTTGGAGGCGTTGACCGTCACCACGTCTGAGAAGGGCCCTGGGGCCGGCCCCATGGCACACACAATCCTGAGTGGAGGCAGTGTGGTCAGCAGCAGTAGCCGGCAGGTCCCGGGGCCCCCCAAGGGCCACCCTGGTGCCAGGCTCAGGGGCCCACCCCCACCCCACGAGTTCCCACAGTTGTGCAGTTGTAAGACAAGGCAGGGGATGAGATGGCGTCTGATCGCGAGTTCACTGACTGGTAGACTCAGGGCTTATCTATAAGCCTGACCATGGAAATCCAGCTCCTTCCTGCTCACAAACATTTCCTGGGGCCCCTCTGGGCCAGGCCCTGCAGAACCACACCTCAACCCTGCTGGATGTCCCCAAGCCTTCTTAACTGCACGCCATTGTTATCAGGCTACAAGGCAGGCTGGGCTGGGGCGCACGGGAAGGCTTCCCAGAGGAGTGGGCATTGCAGCTGGGTCTGGAGGGACAAAGACGACTGTCCCAAGCAGAAACAGGCAGGATGTGGGAACGGCCCGGAAAAAGCCAAGGTGCCCTGATGCAAGAGGTTCTAGAGAGGAGCAGAGCGGGGGGGGGGGGGGGGGGGCGGGGGGGGGGGGCGGCCCCGGGGCGGCCGGCGCGGGGGCCCGCGCGGTGGGGGTGGGGCCGGGGCCGGGCCCCCCCCGGGCCCCCCCCAGCCCGGGCGGAGGCCGGCGGGCGGGGGGGTGCGCCGGGGCCCCCCCCGCCCCCCCCCCCCCCCCCCGCCCCCCCCGC
>CAUYRT010002888.1:0-18333 GCA_963574885.1 Lepilemur ruficaudatus | reverse complement strand
GGGATATAATAAACATATCGATGCTATTAGCCTAAGCCTTGGGGCAAAGACTCCAGGATTTCAGGTACTTTAACCACAGTACAGTTGTCCCCCTCATCTGTGGAGGGTATGTTCCAAGATCCCAGACAGATGCCTAAAACTGCACATAGTACCAAACCCTATATATACTATGTTTTTTCATATATATATGAATATCTATTTATCTATCTATCTATCTATATATATATCTACAATAAAGCTTAATTTATGAATTGGGCATACTAAGAGATTAACAATAAATAACAATAAAATAGGACACTTATAACAATATGCCAGTATCACTACTCTTGTGCTCTGGGGCATCATTAAGTAAAATAAGGGTTACCTGAACACAGACTCTGTGATATTATGACAGCCGATCTGACAACCGGGACAACCACTAAGTGACTAATGGACAGGCAGCATATACAGCACAGATATGCTGGACAAAGGGATGATTCATGTCCCGAGTTGGACGGAGTGGGACACTGCTAGATTTCATCACAGTACTCAGAATAGCGCACAATTTAAAACTTATGAATTATTTCTGGAATTTTCCATTTAATATTTTGGGACCACAGTTGACAATGGGTAACTGAATCTACAAAAAGCAAAAACATGGAGAAGCGGGGACAAATGTAGCATGTTCCCAAGCGGCACAGGACATGAGTGCTGCCTGCTTCAACTGAAGATGAAGTTGGAATAAAGCCTAGGAGAGTCTGCTCGCTGAGCACATCCTAACCAGTCCATTGTCCATGTCAAACATTGCCCTTCTTTTGCTGGGTAGTCTTTTATTAGCAACCAAATGGAAGATACCTGTGCAAACACGAGTAGCAACTGAATATACTAGCAATTCGTCATATCTAACTCATTTAGAATTTAATTTCCTGTTTAAAAGTTTCAAGCCATACTTATTTCACTTTGATATCACACCTAAAAAAATATTTCTACCGTTTTAGGTCTAGTGTAAAATTTGCAAAACTATTTTGAAAGCAGAATACATTGTGCAGAGTCATCAAAGTGTGTAAATTTAGGATCAGGCAAATGCTTTATGGCTGCATCCACAGGGCTGTCATCCACTGTTTTTCTAATCACAAAATACTGATTTAGCCTTATTTCTATTGAACTTAAAGTGAGTTGAAAGCAAAGGAGGACCACACCTCCTAAACAGAAAGAGAAGACAATTTTGTTAGTTTTGTGGGTTCCTGGTGTTTAGTATCCCCAAAGACCAGGAGTGGTGTCCTTGAAGGGGCTAGGCTGGGACTCCAGAGAGTATGCACATGTGCAGGTGGGATCCGAGGCTGCCATGACCGTGAGTGACCCAGATACATAGCTAAGCTGGCCCTCCACGTTCTACGCTGGCTCGAGTGTCACAACTCAAAAATAGAAAACTCATTTCAATCTATTCTTGTACAGTTCAGTGACGGTATTCGATCACACTCCAAAGGCATGTCTTCTGCATAATATATCATGTAATTGCTAAAATATATGGGGTCTAGTTGTTCTATATTAACTATACCCATTTTATCTAGATGGCCAATGGGTCTATATATGTCTCCCTGGTATTTATCATAATACTGTATTGGAAACTGACTCCGATGGCCGCAATCAGACAAAATCACAAAGATTCCTAATATCCACTAGCAATTTACAGAAGAGTCCCTTAACCTCCTTTTCTTTTGTCTCACTTGGGCTCCAAGACACAGGAATAATTGTAAACTCATCCTATTGCTTTCTGTGGCTTCAATTGCCTAATGCCAATGCACTTCAATACATCTGTCTGTAGAGATTACATGCTCAAACATTCCTGTTTTCTTTGGATTTCTAGAAATAATTTGCTTAATATAAAAATTATAGAAGTATCATATATACATTCTTTTTCACACTGGAAATCACACATCTAGAGAAGGGCATATGATGAGAAGGCCAAGGGCGAAAATTTTCTGGGTAATAAATAGATAAAACAGTGTTTGTTTGTAATCATTGGCAGCATAAGTCCCACAGTTAGTATTAACATGTCCTGTATGGTGTACAGTAATACTCTGAAAGGTCCTTCAGCAGAATGCAAGCTCCAGATTGCATATTCAGCTGAGGTCCTGAGGCCATGCATCACCAGTTCCTGGCACAACTGGCTTTGCAGCAAACTTACCTGGTTGGCCGTCTTGGTGCCCGGGCCACTTGGTGCTGGAGAATAAAGAAAGCTGCTATGGTAACAGCAGTAGGAAATGGGGGACGGTGAGAATACCTATTTCTTGACACTAGGAAACTTGTTGCCCTAGCAATTACTCCTACCACAACTTTAGACTAGGCTTGGCAGACACATCTTGGCTCAGAATGTTCCTTCTCCCATCTCTTAGTCAGACTCAAGTCTTGCATAGTGCAAGCCCCTGCCTCCTGCTTATTATGCCACAGCTTTTATGCCTCATTTGCCAATCTTCTCCAATGAGTCCTTTACCAACCTATCATCCTTCATATCACCACTTTACTCAGACTTAACTTTACGTGTTTTTACAAATTTTGTACAACTAAATCTTTCTGGATTTAGAACATCAGCATCTATTTTCCCCATTAACCTAAAAGTACAAAAACAAGGACCACTCTGAACCTTAAAAGCTCTTGGTATTTATTGGGCTCTTAGCTCATTTCTACTAATTGGCCCCCTTCTTTTCCCTATACATCAGTTCCTGTCCTGGCAGAATGTGCGCAGAGATCTGAGCCACAGAAATGATTCCAAATCCAGTGGCATTCACACAGGACAGGAATCCTTTTCATCTTCGGAGTGTATTAGGACATTAGCCCTTAAGAGGATGATCTCCAACAGACAAAATATCTCCACAAGGTGAGAAGTCAGCACCTCTGACTTTAGTAGGGGTGAAGTCTCCTGAATTCTGTTCTAATTCAGTCCAGATCTTCCTCAACTACTGCAGGTCCTTCAGTGCCATTCCCCAATGCCCCCCCTCTACCCCCAGGCCCATGCTTTCACTCTCATCAGGATGTCATTGGAAGCAGAGGGTTAAATGATAAAGTTCCAAACTGCTTGTCCTCAGGATCTCCTTGGCCTCAGTTTACCCTGTGTCATCTTCTCTCTGAGCCAGAGACAGAGGCAGGAGAGCCCTCAGAGGGCATCAAACCACACGCCTTGCCCCCAGATAAGCAGGTTTTAAAAACACAAGGCTACTGCTGTGATATATTGCCATCCTGACGCACTTGAATAACCACCCATCTAGTTGTCTTTGGAAATTAAAGACTAGAAAATTCTCTCTATATTCCACCAGTGGTGAATTCTGAAGCTTGACAAATTACATTAGGCAAAATTCCACAAAAGTAGATCAGCTCCTCTTCTAAGAGTGAATGTTCTAGATATTATTTTAATCCACACACTCATCTCATTCTCCTAGAATTTGCCACAGCTTCTGGAGAGGGAACATACTTTTCTTCTAAACTGTGGAGTAGAAAACTTTACCAAAAGACTTCTGAACTGTTCAAAACACAACCACTAAAAGAATATGGTGAAACTTCACAAATTCAGACTAAAGAAAGGACACACTATATTAGCATAAAACCTAAAATGGTTATTGTAAAAAATTGTACCAAAAAGCCCTCACTATAAGATATCACCTTACACCCATTAGGATGGCTATGATAATGCCAACATGTCAAGCGATAACGAATGCTGGTGAAGGAGTGGAGAAAAGGGAACCCTGTACATTGTTGGTGGGAATGTAGATTGGTGCAGCCATTATAGAAAACAGTACGAAGGTTCCTAAAGAAACTAAAAACGAACTGCCATATGACCCAGCAACCCTGTTCTGGGTATATACCCAAAGGAAATGAAATTACTACCTTGTAAAGATATCTGCACTCCCATGTTCATGGCAACGTTATTTACAATAACCAAGATATGGAAACAATCTAAGTGCCCATCAACAGACTGATGGATAAAGAAACTGATATGTATGTGTATACACACACACACACACACACACACACACACACAGGGTAACTATGTGAGATGATGGATATGTTCATTTCCTTCACTATAGTAACCTTTTTACTATCTATATGTATCTATATCATGGCATATACCTTAAATATACACAATAAAATTTATTTGAAAACAAACAAGAAATGCTTTCTATTTTCAGGTGGTAGAGCAATAAGAATTAGTGAATAAGTAGGAACTAAGATTGCCTGAAATCTCCCTTTGTCTATAAAGATATTATGAGCACAAGGAAGATCATATAATTGTAACATGTGGCACCCGCCAAATTCAGTCCTCTTCTGACTGTAGTCCCCACACCCATCCCCCTCCAGCACCATCCCTGGCAGGTAAGCCAAATTTCCCTGTAAAATAGGGCCATTCCTGAGTCCACTGTGTATCCTAGGCCTTCACACAAGCCCTAAATGAACTCCCTAAATCACTGTTCACCCCATTAACTTACAGAGTAACATTTTCCCCTTTTCTTTTTAGATGGTATGAACATAAACAAGTTCAACCCTACTAATAATCACAAGGATTCTAATTGGCACTACATAAACAACTGTACATAACTGAAGACTGACAGAATGACCAAGACTAGCTTTCAGTTCTTCTCTTACCGGATTTTTCATTCACAAAGATTTCTGAACTGGGATTTTCTTTCTATTCCCACTGTCACTGCCCTAATCCACATATTATAAACGGACTTGCTGTAACTATGTAACAGCCTCCAAACTGGTCTCTCGGTATCCAGTCTTTTTGTCTTATCCATTTGACGCACCTCTTCTACCAGAGAAATTGTATCACTTTGTTCAAGCCACAGTTCAAAACTCAACCAACAAAATCTAATTTGTCAGCCTGCTATTGAGGCTGCTTCATAGTCAGGCCTGAGCTCACCTTGTCCGCTCTCTGAGATTCTACTTTTTGATAATTCAAGGTTTTCAAACTGTGGTCCTTAGGCTAGCAATGTCAGTATCATCTGGGGACTTATTGGAAGTGCAAGTGCTTGGGCCCTACCCCAGAGCTTGTAGATCAGAAGCTATGTGGGTGGCTCAGCACCTTGTGTTTTAATAAACCCTCCACGTAATTTTGATGCATGCCAAAGTTTGGAAACCACTATTCTAGATGAACCCTTCACGTCAGTCTACTTGCTCGGTTCACTGCACCAACCACTTGCAGTCCTCATTGCTCATACACACTTCTGCCTCTCTGCTGTCTGAAGTGACAACTAAGCCCAGCATGTTCTCCTTTTTCTCTGAGAGTGCCTTTTGTACCGTTCACTTGGCACTGACAAATGTCTGCTCATATATTCTACCTCCCTAAGGAAAGCCCTTGAGGACAAACGTATCCTCCATCTTTGTGTCCCAGCACAAATTCTTTGGCCATTAAATGGCTGGTGATAGATAGCTAAGGACAAAAAAACAAAAAACAAAAAAACCTCAGAAGATAAACCACTGGAATCTGAGTACTTTTAAGCCCAGAGACCCTCTAAGAACAAGTAAATGTATTCATCTCTCTTTTTTTTTTTTGAGACAGAGTCTCCCTGTGTTGCCTGGGCTAGAGTGCTGTGGCGTCAGCCTAGCTCACAGCAACCTCACACTCCTGGGCTCAAGCAATCCTTCTGCCTCAGCCTCCCGAGTAGCTGGGACTACAGGCATGTGCCACCATGCCCGGCTAATTTTTATATGTATATATATATATATATTTTTAGTTGGCCAATTAATTTGTTTCTATTTTTAGTAGAGATGGGGTCTCGCTCTTGCTCATGCTGGTTTCAAACTCCTGACCTTGAGCGATCCTCCTGCCTCGGCCTCCCAGAGTGCTAGGATTACAGGCATGAGCCACCGCACCTGGCCAAATGTACTCATCTCTTAAACTAAGCACCATGAATATCAATTTAGGCTAGTGTTTCCTGTGTTCCTTAAGATGCTCTGAGTGTTGCCCAGGCAATTAAGATGGGTTAAACAAAAATCCCCTGTTTCTCTACTGCAAGACTTCTCAGAACCTTCAATACGCTAATGTAGATGATGAGCCCAGAGGAAACATACAGCATTTACCAAACTTCACTAATCCTGGCTATTATTTCCTCTAAGTCTGGAATATTAAAGGTGACTCAGACTCCTCGGCATGGTATCCTGACAACAGGGTAGTCAGTCAAACTCAAAACCTGTTACATATGCCAAGGTAGGAGATAAGTTACAGTCCAGTCCAGTTATTTTCAGCTTCTATGTTATCACATCCACGTCTACCCAGCAGCCAGTGGGAGCCTGACCTGCATTCAACTCACATCGCGTCCTTCACTAGCAACCTTAACAAGAGCGCTGAGGGGAAGAGTTAGCAGGGTGACTCTGGAAAGCTTAAGACTGTAATTAACTGCTACTTAACTGGAAATGCTGCAATGGAAATTCTCCTGGGGAACCTGGGGGAAGAAGAAAGAGGAGGAAACTTCATATCTGGAAAAAGTAACAGGTGGCTGGAGGTCAAGGACTGATTGTTTTTAGTGTCCTTTTTGGGTAAACTGCATTTTTAGTGTGTGGGATGAGAAATAAAACGTGAAGGTTTAGAGTCTCTTAGACTTCACGTGATGTGAGACTCTGCAGTTTCAATCTGCTTTTCCCAAGAGGCTGTGCCAAGTGGGTTTCCTTCTAGGTCCTCAATACCTGAGGAAAAAGTCAGCGGATAAACAAGATTGACCAAGCTCAATGTCTCCTTCTGCGTTTCTCAACTCTGTGCTCTTCATGTCAAAGTGCCCCTGCGGTTCTCCTCGCTGGCCTCATTGCTCCCAGGAGCACAGAGTCAACACCAAGGGAACATGTGCCCAGGAAACCCACTGCCTGGCCCACCTGGGGATAGGATTCACAAGTATGATCCCACGGCCATCTAGTCCCTAAAACTTTTTATTTTGACATAGTTTCAGATTTAGAGAAAAGTTACAGGACTAATACAAAGAATTCCTATATACCCTTTACCCAGAATCCCTAAACGTTAACATTTTACCACTTGCTTTTTTCTCTCCTTCGCTTTCTGAACCGAGAATTAGTGACAGAGAAGATTCCCTTTATCCCCAAATACTTTCATGTCTGTTTCCTTAAAACAAGGACATTCTCTTACATAACCACAGTACTATAAGCAAATCTGAAGTTTAACATTGATACTCTATTTTATTCAAATGTTGCCAATTATTCCAGTAATGTCCTTTATTAAAAAGATCATGCCTTTCATGATTTGCACATCTTTTATGACTATAGACAGGGCAGCTGTTTTGTAGTGTCCCACAATTTGGGCTTGCCAGATGTTTCGTTATCATTAAATTCAGGGTGTGCATTTTTGGTAGGAACACCCCCAAAATGATGCGTCATATCAGGAGGCACACAATATCAATTCTGATTTGACTACAGTAATAAATATAGCTTTGACCCCCTGTTGTCTGTCACTGGCCAATGTTTTAATCTACCAAAGTGAAACTGCATACTCGTTTAGCCCTTGTGTTTTAAAATGATGATACAATTTTGGCCTACCTAACCTTGGGCATATACACGACAAATTAACTGCAAATAATGTTTGGACATAATTCCTACATAAAATACTCAATTCCATTCATGAAATAATTTCCTGATCACAAATATGAGAGGAGAAGAATTTTCCATGCAATTGAGAACAGACTGAGCCATGTATAACGAATGTGGTGCTTATGCTAAGGGCTAGAACCAGATTTTGTTAAAATTTTATAAGCTGTACTTTAATATACTATTTAAAGTTGATTTTGGCCTTTGTGGGCATACAAAAATCCATCAAGTTGAATTTCCCACGTGAAACATTCATTCCTAAATGAAGATTCTGAAAGCTAGGCTAGGGTCAGGTCTATACTCAATCCATGAGTATCTTCTATAGATCTTGAAATTGTCACTGAAAATGATGTTGGAAGTTTTCAGAGAGGCTAAAATTCTGGCTGGCTCTATTTACTGTTAATACTTGCAATGTTAGTAATAAATACAGAAAGATCATAATGGCAAAGAACACTGTTTGCTCTTGAGTCTTAAATATGGGAGCTGAACAGCTGGAAAGGCCACAGGCTGAAGAATGGACATAGAATTCTAGGATACTGGCGGACAGTGAGGCATTTCCAGTCTTACATGTCAAATCTAACAGTGTTAAAGGGGAGAGAAATGGCAAGTAGGTGAGGAGAGAATGAATTAGGGAGAACCTTAGATGCTCAAATGCTGGCTTCTAGTTTAGAAAGCACTGAATTAGGTTACCTAACTGTTCCAGCAAATAATAAGCCTTGGGCACCAAAAGAGCTGGGTAGAGAGGTTGGATTTTAAAGATACCACAAGAGCCTGGAAAGGTCACTTTCCAATTATAACATGTAGTTTATTTGCACAACTGGAAACAGAAATTCCCTTTAGCAAGCATCCCCTGCTCTCAGGGTAGGTAAGACAAGTTGACACCTTGCCCTGTAGCCATAAGCTGATTCCTGAGACTTACTAGCAGTATTTCAAATTTCCTTCAATCAGAAAAAACATTCAAAGTACTCACTAGGCTGCTAAGGAACAGAGTACATATTTACTTAGGGCAAGGGCTGAATCTTAGATGCCTTCAGGGACCAATACTTAAGGTAAACGTGAGAAGTTGGATAGACGACAATCAGGAGAAATATGGGCTATGTGGAAATGGAGAATGTAACTCTGTCAAAGACATTTTTGAGACAGAGTCTCACTCTGTCACCTGGGCTAGAGTGCAGTGGCCTCATCATAGCTCACTGCAACCTCAAACTCCTGGGCTCAAGCAATCAGCCTGCCTCAGCCTCCCAGATAGCTGGGACTACAGGCATGTGCCACCACACCCAGCTAATTTTTCTATTTTTTACAGAGACAGGATTTCACTCTTGCTCAGGCTGATCTCAAACACTGGGCCTCAAGCGATCCTCCCACCTTGGCCTCCCAAAGTGCTTGGATTACAAGTATGAGCCACCATGCCTGGCCCATATTCGTATTTGTTAAAAAGGGTCCACTCTGCTACCTAATACTATACGTCTTGGACCAAAGGCCCAAGGGCTGCTACTTTGCCTTACATGTCCAATGGTGGCAAGGCCATCTCCTCTTTACTATAGCTAGAATCTGCAGCTTCGTGATCAGCAATGATTGGGAAGGAATATCATTTAGCACTACAGATATTCCTGCAGATATTGTTTGCAGAGGAAATACATAATTAGACTGTTTCCAGCCCCTTTCCCAGAAGCCTACCTAGACTCTTCTCCATTATAATGGATCTTTTATTACTTGAGTGCTGGGCCCCATAGCTCAATTTATATAACATTTTATATTTGAAGATATTACATTATTATTCATTCATTCAACAAATCTTTGTTGAGTGCCTTCTATGTGCCAGGGGCTATTCCTGACACTGGGCTATAGCAGTATAGGAGACAGTCACTACCTTAGGAAGTTGTCATTCTAGTTGGGGTGGGAGTACAATCAGATAATAAACTAATAAATGAATAAGAAAATTTTCCAATAGTGTTGAATAGTATTTAGAGAATTAAATGGCTAATGGGCTGGAAAGGGGCTGCATAAGTTCTTTGGGATGAATAGGAGGTGACAGTTTCTCTCAGAAGTGATGTTTAAGCTGAGACCCGAATGATAGGAAGGAGCCTGCCATATAAAGGTAGGGATAGGGCTTTTTGCCAAGGAAACAGACTGTACATCGATCCTAAGGATATTCAAGTTACCTGAAGGAAGTTCTTGTGGCTGGAGCCCAGTTGGTGGGTAAAGCGACATGAGATGAAGTTCGAAAGGTAGGCAGGGATTAGACCCTGAGCCTTGCAGGCCATAGCATGGGGTTGGAACTTTATCCCAAATGCAATGGGAAGCCATTAGAGTGCTTTAAAAGGGGTTGGGCTGTAGCATAGGTGATGAAATATGATTTACCTTAATTGGCAATCTTTAATTTCCGACTGCTCCATGTTGCATAGCCAGACAAATTTCTCCTGAACTAGAATCACCTTTCCACCAAGGATCATCTTGTTTTCCAGTGAGGAGTAAAAGATGCCAGGAGAAACACCTTACTAAACACAGATGAATAGGAAGGATCAGGATATTCATATCTAGTCTCTGGACAAAACACTCCATATCCAGCTCATACACACAGGGCCATGCTATTCCTCCAAACTAACAGCTCACAGTTCTGACACCTGTATGTCACCTGATGTCTCAACTCTTTCTGCTCTGGTCTAAGGCACATTGATACAGTTAACATTATCAATGAGATATGCTCCCACCTCTGGTCATACTTATCTCTCTATCTAGAAAGTCCTTCCCCTGATCCCACATAGCTGATTCCCTCTCTTCTTGCAGGTGGTTACCGAGATGCTGCCTTCCCAGCACAGCCTCCCTGACTACCCTGTTTAGATCTGCAACACCCCCCTCTCCATACTGCCACTCCAATTCCCTTTCCCTGTTACCTTCTCTGCAGCACTTATCACCTTCTAGCCAACTGTATTAACCATGTCTTTTATTCCCCATATTCTTCTATTTGATACCTGGGGCCCTGCTGATCCTGGAGGGATAGCCCCTCCTTGGGTTAGCTAATACCTAGAGACATATCACACCTTTCATATGCAAACCCACCAATCCAGAGCCCAAACCCTCAACCACCTTATCAGGCTCCCACTTTCTGGGCCAATATCCACCTGCCCTAATCACCCCAGGGCCAGGTACCAGACAATTAGGGACAGCCCCTTATACTCCAGAGTCCTCTGAAATTATTCAAACTAGCCAGTTCTAAACCTGCTTACACTGCCTCACCTTTTAAAAGACTTCAGTCCACTAGTTTCTTTTCTCTCTCTGCCTGTAACCAAACTCAGTGTTTTCTTCTGTGGCCTGGCATGGCATGCCCCTTCCTCTTGGGGAACTGTGAGTAATAAACTATCTTTTCAAAGGCAATCATCTCCTGATCTGTTGGTATTATTGAACCTCAAATTTTTCTATTAATACACTGTGTTTTAAAATATTAATACCTACAATAAAATTTACTACCTGTTTCTCCTATTTCCCTCAATAAAATGTAAGCTCCTTGAGGGTGGGGAATTTTGTTACTTGTTTTTGTTCACCATTGGGCTTCTAGCACCTAGAAGAGTACTTGACACAGAACTAAAACACTCAACAAACATTTGTTGGGGAAAAATATTTCATAGAAAGTGCTCAATAAATATGTTCTAAATATTAAGTGAACAAAAAAGAAGCCAAGGTGCCTGTTTATGTGAGTATGGATGAATACAGAAATCAAGTGATAGAGTGAGGTGACCTTGGGACTTGAGTTCCATCTCTACCTTTTAACCTTTCTGAACCTCAGTTTACTTATCTATAAAATGAGGATAACTACCACCCATCTCTGAGATAACAATATTTACATAAAGGAACAGTGAAAGGTTATTATATGACAATAAACATCAATGACAGTAATGACTATACAAACAGTATTGTGTTGTAATACAGCAATGCCCACAGGGCCTCAGGCCTGCAAGACAGCCAGCCCTCATGCTCAGTATCAGACTGCAGTGCTTTGAGTCATCGGCTGGAGTGGCTCCCCACTCTCATTTTCCCTCACAGGACAGTGGCAAGGGGAGAACGCACGTCATTCCTCCAAGCAGTTTGCTACCCCCTACTCCCTTTTACAACCTGCTGCTCCTCATCTGTCACAGATGCAGAAGCGTCCTACCTAGTGCAGACACACATTACAAGTGCGTATGACGAGCGTGAACACATTAGTAGCATGACATACTTAGGACTGCCACAAACTCAGGTCAGAGACCCCAGAACTCTCAGGCTCACACGAAAGAGGGGACTTAACTGGTTCATAACATTTCCCACTCATTTCTTACTCCAAATTTAGGAAGTGCTTCATGACCTCATTCTTCTAAGTGAAGTACCACAAGAATGGAAAAACAAGCACCACATGCACAAACCATTAAATTAGTACTAATTGATCAACACTTAGGTGCACATATGGAAGTAACATTCACAGGGCGTTGGGCAGGTTGGGGGGAGGAGGGGATGGGTAGATTCACACCTAATGGGTGCGGTGCACGTTGTCTGGGGTTGGGCATGCTTGTAGCTCCAACTTGGGTGGTGCAAAAGCAATATATGTAACCAAAACACTTGTACTCCTGTAATATTCTGAAATTTAAAAAAAGAACATTTAAAAAATAAATAAAAGAAAAAAGTACTTAGATGAGCAGGAGGACTTAAAAAAAGCTCAAGATTTCAAAAGTAATACATAGTTGTTACAGTAAAAAAATGAAGAAAATGAAAAGTTTCTGTAGTCCTACTATCATGTAGACCTCTAACACTTTAGAACATTTACTGAATCTTTGCAAGCGTGCATACATGTGTAAAGCAGGGTATTAGTGAATGAATGAACTAAAACTCAAGCCCAGATGACCCTTCTTAAGCCCATTGAAACTTTGGCTAAGTCTCAGGGCGCCAGACTGCCTGAATGCTGCTTCGGTACCTTTCTTGGAACCTTCAGTGCTAGGCTAGACTCCAGGCTCCCAATACCCTAAGAGGTGAGCATAGTACAGCAAAAAGAGCACTGGGCCACACCAAGAACCCCAAGTGTAGTTTCTAGCTTTATTGACAACTTGCTGCGTGATCTTAGGTAAAACCCAATCTTGCTGAGTTTCAATTTACTAATCTATCAAATGGGAGAACAGCTCTAGATCATCTCTACCAGCCCTTTCACCTTTAAACCCTGGAGATACATAAGATTCGAATATATATTCTAGGAAGACTTTCAGATAGCCCCATTACGGCAGGGGAGGTAACAATTTCAAACCTTGTCCTTTGGTCCCAACTCTCAGGCAGGCCCAGAGCAGACAAGGCAGCTCCCAGGAGCCAGAGTTAGAACCTGAGCTGCAGAGAACTTAGGGTCCACTGATTATTAGGAGAGAAGGCAAGAAGGGGGACACGGCAGTGCATGGTTTCTGCTGTCTTCCAGCAGAAGACAGTCTTTGGGTCCTTGGCCTCAGCTCAGCTGCCCTCCTTTTACCGCCACTCCTACTGGGAGGACAGGGGAGGGCTCAGTCTCCAGGTACCTGTTCCTTGTGGCCCTTGAAAAAAACCTACCATCTATTCTAGAGCCTTAAAGTGTGTGAATTTATAATAAACATTTAAAGGTTGCATGAGAGACTATAAATTTATAAAATTGTAGGGAAATGCTCAGCTAACATTAAGTGAAAAAGGCAGGATATAATGTTGAGTATAAAAACTGAACCATAGTGTATTTCTATATTATATATATATATTTTTAGCATACTGAACTGTGCTAAAATATATATAATACAAAGTAATTGAAGTCAATGTCCCTAGGATTATAGGTTGTATCTTTTCCTTACTTTTTTCTATATTTTCCAAATTATCTGCTACAAATGAATGTATTACTTTAACAAGGGTATCATACATAAATACATGCTTATGAAATTTCATACACCTCAGAAGATTAGAGGGTAAAGAGTCCAGCTCTCTCCAACTGTTTTCCAAGTCCCCACACCCATACCCCAAGTCCACTCTCCTACCTGAAAGTGACCACAGCTGCTTCATATGCACCTCAGACCATTTTCTATGTATTCACCTACACAGACACACAGGTTGTTCTTGCACAAAGCTGTTCATACTATTTATTAGTGGAATGATTCTACATGGATTTATTTTACCACTTAACAAGTGGGGGATCCTCCCATGTTTGTATTTTCTTTCTTGTTGTTTGTTTTAGATGGCTGCATACTACTCCACCATAAAACTATGCCAGAATCATTCCCCTATTGGAAACAGTGCTACTCTACTGCCCGTCTATTGCAAAAATTGTCACATGAACATCCTCAGACAAATCAAGAACTTCTTTCAGGCATAGTACAAGAAGTGGATTTTCCAATAAAGCTCCCATCTTAGGAGAGATGCTAGAAGCTGTGGCAAGAATAACATCATTGTGGCGTGCACATTTGGGGGAGAGGGGATCTCACTCACATGCAATGAAAGGGGTGGTGATGGAGGCAGAGCCAATGCCACTCTGCTCTTGTGTGTTCTGATACATCACACTGCCATGGGTGAAGCACAGGTGTCCATACATCTTTATTCAATACATGCACCAAAAACCCTACAGTATTGAAACTCTATAATCAGGACACAGAGCCAGGATCCAAGGCAGGTCTGTGGGGTTCCAAAATCTATATTTTTACACAGTTTGGGGTCCCAATTTGATGAAGAACCATAGGTAGATGAAAGTATTTTAATGCACTTCTTATCTCTGCACACACAAAAAAAGGAATTTAAAAATATCTAGTTTATGGCCGGGTGTAGTAGCTCATGCCTATAATCCTAGCACTCTGGGTGTCTGAGGCAGGAGGATTGCATGAGCTCAGGAGTTCGAGAACAGTCTGAACAAGAGCAAGAACCCATCTCTACTAAAAATAGAAAAAAATTATCTGGGCATGGTGGCACATGCCTATAGTAGCAGTAGGGTGAGGCAGGAGGATCACTGGAGCCCACTGGAGTCTGAGATTGCTGTGAGCTAGGCTAACGCCATGGCACTCTAGCCCAGGCAACAGAGTGAGACTCTGTCTCAAAAAAAAAAAAAAAAAAATCTAGTTCAAATTTTGAGTTAGGAAAAAGTCTGAGATATTTCTAACCCAATAGAATGGAAATTGCACATTATTCATTGTTATTCTCTTTATTTAGTGGGATAATTTGAGGATCATAAAAATATTTATAGGGCTTCCATGAGCTCATCTGCAACCTTCATCTCCCAAACCTATTTTCTACCATTAAGCACCTGAATTTTCAATTCTACTATAACAAGGTTATGCAGAAACAACCTTTGTGGTTTGTGAAGAGCAATATAGTCCAACAGTGGCACCAAGAGTGGCTCTTGCCAGGGCTCAATGGGTAACCTCCATGCCCCCACTCTGGAGAACACACTGCTCAAAACAGAGAGCAAAGCCGGGCGCAGTGGCTCACGCCTGTAATCCTAGCACTCTGGGAGGCCCAGGTGGGAGGATGGCTTGAGCTCAGGAGTCTGAGACCAGACAAGAATGAGACCCCATCTCTACTAAAAATAGAAAAGTTAGCCAGATGTCCTGGCACATGCCTGTTGCCCCAGCTACTCAGGAGGCTGAGCCCAGGAGTAGGAGGTTCTAGTGAGCTATGATGATGTCACTGCACTCCACCCAGGGTGACAGAGTGAGACCGTCTCAAAAAAAAGAAAGGAAACTGAAGCCCCCTACTCATTCCACCCCCATCTCCCCCCTCAAAAAAAAACATAGAGCAAGCTTGAAAAACTGGAAAGCAATCCTGACCATCTATTTGTTCAGAGTTCTTTGTGGGGTTTTGTGTCTGCCACCAATGTGTCACCCCAATCATTTCAGAAAAGGGATCTCTAAGTGATAGAATCCAAGTCCAAAGCACACAACACAGAATCTCATGTGTGAGCTGATGTTGTTCATGTCCTGTATTCTAGTGATGGCTCTGAGAAAGACCTTCTCCAATAAGACCATCAGGCTCCCTCAGTGTGGTATGATGTATTATTTTAGAGAGGGGGGAGGGCATAGATAGAAACCATAAGGTAAAAACACCTTCTTTACTCCCTTTCTTTTACCCTCAACAAGTTCAAAGCCAAAAGGAGGCAGCTTTCACTTTAAAGCAAAGGAACCCAATAGATTAGCACATAGGAACACTGACTTTCTCTGAGACAGAACTCCAAAGCAAGGACACAATTTTTTTTTTTTTTTTTGAGATAGGGTCTCACTCTGTTGCCTCAGCTAGAGTGCAGTGGTGTCATCATAGCTCACTGCAGCCTCAAACTCCTGGGCTCAACCAATCTTCCTGCCTCAGCTTCCCGAGTAGCTAGGACTACATGCTGGTGTCACCATGCCTGGCTAATTTTTCTATTTTTTGTGGAGATGGGGGTCTCGCTCTTGCTCAATCTGGTCTTGAACTCATGACCTCAATCAATCCTCCCACTTTGGCCTCCCAAAGTGCTGGTATTACAGGCGTGAGCTACCTCCCTCGGCCAAGGACACAAATTTTTAATAGCCATGCTGTTGGAGGTTGGGGACGAGGGATCCTCCATTTGAAAAACTGACTGGGTCCATCCATACAGGTCAGACACGGCTAGGCCTTTAGGCCACTGTCTTCCATGGAAGTTGACCCCTGCAGACTGGCATGCGGGACAGGAAGGAAGAATAGCTGATGACCACCTCAGGGAGAGCCCTGCTTCAGAACTAAGTCCACGGGTGGGCTCCAGGAGGTAAAATCCAATACGCTACCAGGAGAGTTCTGCAAATCCTAAGGATGGATTCAGGAGTGCTGACACAGGGAGCGGGAAAACTAAATGAGTTAATTAAATTAAATGAAAGCACAGGCTGCTGAAGTGACCAGAAGAAGGCAAGTGGAGGGAGGCAGAGTTCTGGGAGGGATTTGAGGACTAGAAACAGCCTCCTCGGGAGAGTCAATACTATTTTAAGAGACAAACAAGTGTGACTGTGGTTAAAGATAATCACAGTCAGATGTTGGCAAAAGTAGACAAACATTTCTAGGCCTCTGCTATTTAGGGTACAAAAGTGTGTGCACGCCAGGCAATGCTTATGTTAAGAGCTTTGGCGGCACAGGGCTTACATATGTAAATAAAAAGTAATACCCCAGAAGAAAAAGCTGTTTCTGGAAGTGCTAACCCATCCTGTGGTTTTAGGGACACAATATGGAACTACACTAGATTCCACAGCAATAATTTTTTTTAAAAGAACTTGACACAAGGATTGAAATCAAGCTGGGCAGCAGGGTAAGTAAGAAGAAATCAGGACTCAACTTATTAACCACACACTCTTGGGAAAGTAATTTAACCTCTCTGACCCCCAGTCTTTTCATCTGTGAAATGTGTAGGCTGATTCCCAAAAGCTGGAGACCTCAGGAGATGCTATGATCATACACCATAAATTGCCATCTCTTTACCATAGACACTCCATTCCTGTCCAGGCCTCTATGTCCTTCCTTGTGCCATCTCCTTTGCCTAACTTCTTAGATGAAGAATATCTAAGACCCTGACCCTTCAAGACCCAGTCCCAAGTCACCTCTTCACAAGGCCTCCCTTGAACACATCCTCATCACTCCTCTAGAAGGGCTGGTTGTTCTGTCCTCTGAGCACATACAACAGGAGAGGCAGATGGATTTCGGTTCTTAAACTCATCCCAGTTTCGCACTAGACTACAGGTCCTAGGTCAACACTCAACAGAGAGGATATCTGCTGACAGCCTCCCCAGCATCCATTTCTCTTCACAGGAGCACCCCAGATTTCACAGCTTTGATGGGCACATGACCTAACTCAGGGTAGACAGCCTCAAGGAAGGTCAATATGGGGCACTTCTGACTTACTCTTTCCCACTGACCACGAAGATCTATAAGTGAATCTCCTTACTGCAAAAAGCCTAATGTAAATGATAAACCTAACCAATAGTGCATTTAACCAAAACATCAAGTTTCATCCTTTTTGTCTAAAAGTGATAAATGTGGTTGTTGAATATAAGAAGCTCTGATCGGTGCTGACAACAGAACAGAAATTTCTGAGCCATAAATGGCAGACAAGATTTACAGGGGCACAGCAGATGATTGTAGTAATTAAAGGAACACATGCAAAATGATCAACTTTGAGTAAAAATACAGGATAATGGTACAAACTAAACTGCTAAGTAAATACAAAGGTCCGTAATAGCGACAGATCTGCTGAAGATCTGTTTGAGAATCCAACACGTTGGCCTCCAACAGTGAGGAGGAGCCTTTTATCTCTCTCTCTTTTTTAATTTCAGAATATTACAGGTATACAAATGTTTTGGTTATATAAATTGCTTTTGTACCATTTGAGTCAAAGTTATAAGTGTGCCTATTCCCCAGATAGTGTGCATTGTACCCATTAGGTGTGAATTTACCCATCCCCACCTCCCTCTCCCGCCTGCTTGATGAATGTTATTTCCATATGTGCACATTAGTGTTGATCGATTAGTTCCAATTTAACAGTGAGTACATGTGGTGTTTGTTTTTCCATTTTTGTGATACTTCACTTACAAGAATGGGCTCTAGCTCCATCCAGGATAATACAGGGGGTGTTAGTTCACTATTTTTTACGGCTGAGTAGTACTCCATAGTTTACATACACACATTTTATTAATCCATTCATGTACTGATGGACACTTGGGTTGTTTCCACATCTTTGCAACGGTGAATTGTGCTGCTATAAACATACGAGCGCAGGTGTCTTTTTTATAGAATGTCTTTTTTTTTCCTTTGGGTAGATAC
>CAUYRT010002884.1:0-33351 GCA_963574885.1 Lepilemur ruficaudatus | reverse complement strand
TATCTTCTTTGAGCCTCAAGCAGGGAAGAGGACTGAAGGGGAATGTGACAGTCTGTCGACCAGGTTACAGGATGAATGGCCTCTTTTTCAGCTCCACCTAGGGGTGCAGTCAGTTCCTTCTGCAAGAAGCACCAGGCCCCAGTCACAGGAGAAGGTGGGTGGTGCTGACTCCCCAGGACCTAGGTGAAGAGGCAATCTCCCTTGCAACTCCTCCCTGTCAAGCTGGTTCTACTCTCCTGGCTTAGAAGGAACACAGCTGGGTAGGGAGGGCAAGGACCCAAGACCAGCCTGGCACATCAGCTGTGGCTGGCTGTCACAAAGTTTCCCTATCCTTCCCTTTAATCATATAGTTTTTAATAAACTGTTCATGAGGTCACACCTACTTTCCCTTTCTGGATTAAGTATCCTATTAGCATATTTATTTCATATTTGTATTTTTTATCTTGGTAATATTTCCAAATCTGCCTCCTGATTTCTATCTCTGCATACAACTCTAATACATTCATGTATGTGTAAGAATCTTTATACTCTTAAGATGCAATGTAGAACCACCTCCTTTTTTCCCCTCAACCTAGTGTATAGGTAGCATCACATTATCCCATCCAACTGATCATTTTAGACTAAAACTTTTGTATTTCCCTGTATATTTCATTTGCACCTTATATTTACATATTAACATGTCCTTATATTTTGATTTTTGCCAGTCTTTTTGATCTTACTTTATAGTACCATAATTTCTGATATGGATTCTGCAATTCAACCTTGATTGAAGAAATTGATATATAGGTTTTCATGATTTATAAGGATAAACATAATTGAAAGCCTTCTGATGGAGTTCCCATTGTGCTTACTAACGTACTCTTTTTAATATTACAGAGATCTGGTTGGTTCCCTAATCTTTTCTCCATGAAGATAAATGCCACCTTTAAGGAATTCAATTCAATTTCTTCTATTCTTCTACAACCCATGTGTAACTATAAATACATTTCTAATATGTATCTGTCTCCTTGGGGATCCTTCTTTTTTACTGGGAAGACTGACGATAATACCACCTGTGCCCCATCTCATCAGTGATCAATACTCAGCTAGGTTTTCAAGCTTAAAGAAACTGAAAATCAAACCTACAGCATCCAATGTTGTGCCTATGACACCTGACGCTAACATACTGAATCAAAGCCCACAACATCACACATAACTGCAAAATCAAATGAAATGAATAGAAGAGTTTTTTAAAAAAACTTTTTAAGTCAGAACAACATAATCATCTCAAATCTCAGATACTCTGGCAGGAGTTCAGATTATTATAAACACATGGAAGAAAGTCTATGGTGGGCTTTTGTTTGTGAATTTGTGCTTTGCCTACACCTGCAAGCAGTGGAGTCAAGTTCTATTCCCTCTACAGCTCATGCTGTTTTCTCCCTGCAGAGACAGAAAGGAAAAATTGGACCATGGGTGATTTATGCTCCCAGACCTTCCAATGGAACATACCCCATGCTACTTTTAAGTCAAACAGCAGAAAAACAAATGAAACCTCTGATGTTAGACACATGGAGTTTAGTCTACATAATATTGAAACAAAATTTATTGATAATATGAAATATTGGCTCAAATTGATTATTTGCTATTGGAAAATATAAAAGAGCACTTGCATAGTGACCTCTCTTATAGCACATATCATGTCTACGTTTCCATCACTAAACTATTAATAACATTTTCAAGAAAAAGACGTATGTATGACATTTACTTCTATTGTCCATATTCCTGGTAGGGTCCCTGGTTGATAGTAAGCAACCTGTAATTTGGTATTGTGTGAATGAATGAGTGAATGTTGCTCTCATGAATCCTGTTATTTTAAGCTAAATTCTGTCCATACTTTTAAACTTAGTCTCAATCAAGAATTTTTGCGACATGACAGTCTGTGCAGAGACTAACATGCTAGTGAGTCTGAGTAAACATTTTTAAATGATTCAGAGTATGAATGTCATCATGAAGAAAAAAAAAGAATTAAACACATCAAGCATAGGAGTCCAGAATATACAGACTTTTTTTCCATTAGGAACATAGGAAAAGGGAGAGGAAAGCATTAAAATGCTCATTTCAAACAAATCAAATATGAGATGTTCGCAAGGGATCTATTTACAAAGGAAATTGTCTTCTCTGACCTTTGCAAAGTCCATGAAAGATAATATACTCAAGGTATCAAAAAGATTAAAGGTGTGTTTACTAAGAATTAAGACTAGGGGCAAAGCATAATTTTACTTTCAAACTTCGTTTTGTTAAGAGACCATTTCACTCTGACTTCCGGAACATTGACTTATAGTATTCTGTACTTGTCATGACTGGCATAGAGGTCACAAAATGCAAAGGATAACACTATATAAATATGGCATATTTTAGAGAGAAGAGAATATTTAAACGATAATCGACCATTCTGACCTTTTCAAGCACCCATTCATTTTTCACAGTTTAAAAGCAATGATGTACACTTACTTCTCTTTTCATTTAAATAGTATCTATTTAATAATCAGAAGAGAAAAGAGCACTTCCTGTCCCTTCCAATACTGATGGGCTTTGTCCTGTAATTCTTTATGTTAATACACACACACACACACACACACACACACAATTAGCAAGGAAAAAAAAGTTCTAATTCTCTAAAATCACAGAAAAATTTGTCTCCTCAAACCGAAGCTGCTTAAAAAGGCAGTCTCCTCACACCCTCCATAATTCAATCAGTCAACAAATATTTTGGACCTAATCTGTGCCACGAATAATTGTATGTGCTGGAAAATCAGTGGTAAGCATAACAGACAAAAATCCTTAGATATAAGGATTGTACATTCTAGTGTGGAGCAGTTAGACACTAAACACAATGAATAAGTATTAAATATGTCACTTCCATGGAAGAAAAAATGAATCATAGTAAGTATATTGAAGTTCTGAATAAGGGAGAAACTTTTAATGAAATGGTTAGAAGATGGTGAAGGTGGCAGATTTAGCCAAAAGCACATCTGCCTGTAGAATGCTCTAAGCAGAGAGAAGAGCCAGGGCAATGGCCTCAAGTTGGGCCTGTCTACTGAGTCTGAGCCTTGTGGGCTATGTAAGCACAACTGGCTTTACAGAGTTTTGAGCAGAGGAATGACATGATCTAACTGAAAACTTTAAACAATTGGCATTGTCTGCTCTTCTAATGTTTCAAGTAACATTTAATGCGTCTCAAGCCATGCCCAAACTTAGTAACTCAAAGCAATAAACATTTATTTAGATCATGATTCTGGGAGACAGCGATTTGGATAGGTCTGGACTAAGCTAGTCTGTGTCTCTGTTGATCTCCTTTGGTTCATTCATGTGTCTGTGGTCAGCTGCTGGTTAGCTACATGACTCTCGTTAGATGGTTGTCAGAATGGAAGATGTTTCATTATCTATTAGGCTAGCCTGGGTTTCTTCACCTTATTGGGATCGCAAAGGTTTCCAAAACCAGAAAAAGGGCAAATCCAAATGCACACGTACTTTCCCCACCTCTACTTGTATTATATTAGCTTATGTCTCATAGGCCAAAACAAGCTCATGGCTGATCCAGGTTCAAGGAGTACAAAAATAGGCTTCACATCTTGATGGGAGGGAAAGAATATCTGGCCATTGTTGCAGTACAACAAAGCTGATATTAGACTACAAGGGGCAAGAATAAAAGCAGAGCTGAAATAAAAGCAGAGCTGAAATATGAGGCTGTTGTAATAATCCAGTAAGAGGTAAGGTCTTAGCCAAAGACTCTAGCAGCAGGGCTAGTAAGCAGCTTTTTTTTTTTTTTTTTTTTTTTTTGTAAATATGTTTTGAAGGTTAAGCCAAGAGAATAGTCTGGCGAATTGGAACTGTGGTGTGAGACAAACAGAGGAGTCAGAAAGAAAAGGGAAGTTTTGACCTGAGCAACTGGATAGAGAAAATTGTCATTAATAGGTAAGTTTCAAGGGAAGTTTTAAAGATCAATTGGTGACTAATTAAGTTGAAGATGCTCATTAGATATCCACATGGGAAAGTTGAATTGAAGAGGATAATTTATACCAGAGCTCAGTGGTGAGCTCAAGTCTACAAATATGAACTTGGAAGTGGTCAGGACACAGGTGAGATGAGACAAGACCATCAAAGGAGTGACCGTAGATAAATAAAGGGAAAGTCCAAGGACTAAGCCATGGGACACTCTAAAATTAAGAGTTTGGAAAAAGAGAAGAGACCAGCAAAAGAGACTATAAAGGAGCTGTCAGCGTGATAGAAAGCAAGCCAGAATTGTGTGTTGTTGTGGAAGTCAAGTAAAGAAAAGGTTTCTAGGATGAGAGCATGTTCAAAAGTATATTCAATGCTGCTTACAGGTCAAATAAAATGAGTACTGAGAATTTCCACTGGATTTTGCAACATGAAAGTGACCCATAGCCTTGACAAGAGCCATTTCAAGAGAGTGATGGGTTCAAAAGCCTGAGTGGAGATGTTTAGAAATGGGAGGATAGGGACTGAAGCTAATGGCAAAAGATAACACTTTCTAGATGTTTTACTGTAAAGGAGAACAGAGAAATGGGATGACAGCTGAATGGGAAAATAAGTTCAAGAAAGAATGTTTTGACAAAGGAGCAAAGGCAATAAAATGGAGAAAAGACAGTTTTTTCAACAGATGGTGCTGGAACTACTGGATGCTCACATGCAAAACAAAAAATAATCTAGACATAGACCATACATACACCCTTCATAAGAATTAACTCAAAATAGATCATAGACCTAAATGTAAAACACAAAACTATAAAACTACTAGACTATAACATAGGAGAAAGTTTAGATGTCCTTGGATTTTGCAATAACTTTTTAGATAAAACACCAGAGGCATAAACCATGAAAAAATTAATAAGCTGGACCTCATTAAAATTAAAAATGTTTGCCTTGCAAAAGATACTGTCAAAATGATGAAAAGACAAGCCACAGACTGAAGTAAAACATTTACAAAAGACATATCTGGTAAAGGACTGTTATCCAAAATATACAAATAATTCTTAAAACTTAACAATAAGAAAACCAACATCCTGATTAAATGATGGTCCAAAGACCTTAACAGACATCTCAACAAAGAAGACATACAAATTACAAGTTAGCATATGAACGGATGTTCTAAATTATATGTCTGTATTACCCAAAGTGATCTACAGATTCAATGCAATGCCTATTAAAATACCAACATCATTTTTCACAGATCTAGAAAAAATAATTCTATGCTTTCTATGGAACCAGAGAAGATCCTACATAGCAAAAGTAATCCGAAGCAAAATGAACTAATTGGGAGGCATCAATTTACCAGACTCCAAGCTATACTACAAAGCTATAGTAACCAAAATAGCATGGTAATAGCACAAGAACAGAAACATAGACCAATGAAACAGAAATGAGATCCCAGATATAAAACAATCCTCACATAGACATCTAATCATTGACAAAGCAGACACAAACTGGGGAAAAGAATCATTATTAAATAAATGATGCTGGGAAAATTGGATAGCCACACTTAGAAGACTGAAACAGGATCTGCACTTATTGCCTCTCACAAAAATCAACGCATGGTGGATAAGAGACTTAAACCTAGGGCATGAAACTGTAAGAATTCTAGAAGAAAATGTTGGAAAAACTCTTATAGACTCTGGCCTAGGTAAAGAATTTATGAAGAAGACCTCAAAGGCAATCACACCAACAACAAAAATAAATAAATGGACCTGATCAAATTAAAAAGCTTCTACACAGCAAAGGAAATTATCACAAGGGCAAAACAGACAACCTACAGAATGAGAGAAAATATTCACATGCTACACATGTGATAAAGGGGCAAAGGACATGAACTGAAACTTTGCAAAAGAAGATAGACTAATGGCCAAAAAACATGAAAAAATGCTCAATATCTCTAATCATCAGGGAAATGCAAATCAAAACCACAATGAAATATCACTTAACTCCAATGAGAATGACTTTTACCAAAAAGTCCCAAAACGATAAATGTTGGCACTGATGCAGAGAGATAGGAACACTCATACACTGTGAGTGGTACTGCAAACTAGTATAACCTCTATGGAAAGTAATCTGGAGATACAAGTAGAACTACCATTTGATCCAGAAATCCCATTGCTAGGCACCTACCCAAAGGAAAAAAAAGATATTCTATTAAAAAGACATCTGCACTAGAATGTTTATAGCAGCACAATTCACAATTGCAAAGATGTGGAAACACCCCAGTGCCCATCAATACATGAGTGGATTAATAAAATGTGGTTTATGTATACCATGGGTTCTGATCCTTGGATTTTCTTTCATAGAAGACTTTTTATTACTGATTCAATCTCCTTATTTGTTATTTTTCTGTTCAGATTTTCTCTTCTTCATAATTCAACTTGATTCACAGAGTCTTTCTTCTGTTTGATCAATTCTGCTATTGATGCTCTCTTTTGCATTTTTCATTCCATTTTATTTTTCAGCTCCAGGATTTGTTTGATTTTTATTATCATTATTATTATTAGTTTGATCTCCCTCTTAAATTTCTCATTCTGGTCATTTTTTTCATTTTGTTTAATTGTTTTTCTGTATTTTATTAAAGTTTTCTGAACCTCCTTTAAATGGTTATTTTGCAGTCATTGCCAGGCAGCTTATACATCTCCATTTTTTTAGGGTCAGTCACTGACACATTATTTTCTCCATTTGATGATATCACCTTTCCCTGATTATTGTTGACCCTTGTGGACATGTGTCCATGTATGCACATTTGAAGAAGTAGGTACTTAATCCAGTCTTCTCAGAGTAGCTTCATCTGAAAATACCCTTCAACTGTAATGCTGTTCAGAGACCCATCTTAGTTCCCAAGCTTGGAACTGCTGCTGACACAGCACTGGGTTGGAATCTTGTGACCACTGAGGCTGGCATAGAGCTGAGGTGTGCCCAAAGCCCAAGCCCACTGAGGTCTTCATGCCACTGATAGCTGCCCAGGACCCAAGGCTGCTATAGCCAGCTGATAGTGATGTGAACTAGAGATCGAGTCTATCTGACAGGGCCTAGATTTTCCATGTGGTGCCAAGAGCAGGTCTGGAGATTCAGTCCACAAGTACTAGCCTGGAGTCAGGGTCCCTGTGGGTCCACTTGGTGCTGAGTTTTACTGTGTTAGGTCCAGTGTTAGGCTCCAAGTCAAAGTGTCATACTCATTCTTTCTCTTTCCTCCAATCAGGCAGTATTTCTCTTCATGCTATTTTGCCTGTGGTTGGGGGAAGGATGTTGGAGGTAATGTAAAACTGCCCTTCCTATCCTTTTCAGTGCATCTGTATGGTTCCCAGAGTCTCAGACCTCTCAGATAAACCATCAGTGATGGTGGTTGAGGACAAAGGGAAATTTAGAACATATAGTGAGGAGGGAATCAGCGAGTCTCAGTGAAAGAGCCAAGATCAATTGTACTTTGGTAAGAGGAGCTCTAGTTCATCCTACTGACCTCCCTTTTTAAACATTCCTCTCAGGAAGAGAGGCCTTCTGGAATTCTTAAAGAGCTGCTTCCACTCCATTTCTGAATGGAAAATTGGATCTGTGCAGAACAAAGTCTAGACTATGACACCATGGAGGGACACAGCTGGGATATCCCTTGAAGAAATAATGACATTCAGCTACAGGAATGGAGTTAGCTGACAATCACCAGCTTCGGAGACTTCAAGGTCAATCTTTACATTAAAAATAATTTTTTTGCTATAAAGTTATACCTGTTGGGGCATAAAGATAAGGCAGAATATATTTAACTATACTGTAGCTTGATTTAGAAATTCTAAATATTTAGACAACTAGTATATATGTATCTCTATTTGTACTCTTGCTACTGATCCCATAAATATTAGAGGTGAGTGGGAGTGAGAGAGAGAAGCAGTGGCAATATTAACAAAAATCACATTATTAACAGAACTCAGGTGATCTCCAATGTCTCTTGTCATATTTTATAGATAGTTTACCTTCTACCAGCCACACTTCATTAATGGAAAATACTCAGACAATCAGTAGCATCAGAAATAACTTTCTGTGAGGTTCCAGGCAAAGAAAGATCCATAAGGGATTGATTCAGGTATGCCTATTCCTATTAATGAATCTAAATTTACTGAGAAATTACTTCATTCCTCACACTGTGGCAGGTGCTGTGGGCATCCAGAAGATGTATGAACCAGAGCATTTAGACAAAAAATAAAAAAAATTCTTACAATCTGGCTGGAAAGAGAAGCCACAGAAAAGTTACCCAATTAGTGAATGACACAGGAAAGAAGTGGGACTCCAGCCCTGGGTGTCATTATACAACCAAATACGAAAATTACGCTGCTGAATTGAAGTCACACCTGTTCGTAAATCAGCACGATGCATGATGTGATGATATGCACAGCCTCAGATGTGGTACACACCCTCTGCTTCCTTGAAGAACAGAGCGGTCAGCCCTGAAAAACTTTGGTAACCCTCTAAACAATGCCCTCTCCATTTCCAAATCTGACATGAGTCCACACTCTTATCCTCAGGAGAAGTAGGCTTCAGAGAGCATAAGTAAAACTTTCCCTCAGTCACTCTGAGGTTAGTTTCCATATTAAACATCTTGGGAATAAAAGGTATTTGTCTCTACAAATGACTCAAGCCCTTTACAGGAAAGGTTGCAGGTAATGGCATCATTTTGCTGACTGCAGCAGAACTTTTCTCAGATATGACACATAGTTATTTCATGTTAAGTGGATTAAAATTTGAAACCCCTTTCATTAAGGCAACCAAATAGCTTCAGTGTCCAGTCAGTACCAAGCCCTGTTTCTAGCAGCTCCTTCATCAGTGCCCCTACCATTACCCTGCCGAGAACACGAGCAGAGGCTCTTATCAGAAATTCCCTGTAGTCCTTTTGTCCGAACTCCACTGGCTCCCTGTATAGCTTGTAAACATTTCCAAAATATGCATCCAAATCTGAAATTATAAGGCCATCTATTTTGATTCACAAATATCCAATAAATATTTTTCTTTTAGCAAGAAGAATACTGAATGATGCAAACAAAAAATGCTACAATTACGCTGTACATCACTGGTCTCTGTCTTGTCCCCATCTTTTGCATTCATAGGAGGGATAGAGACCATAATAGGTGTTTTTCAAAGGGATGCTTGCATTTCCTGCATACAACTCTATCTTAAATCCTGCTGTTATATATAGCCATTCAAGGAAAGGGTAAGGAGCAGAGAGGCTTTAGTGTTTTAAGATACCAAGTAGTTTACTATTATATATAACTATATCCCAATTAGCTATAATACTCTACACGTCCCTCTGAAGTCTGAAGTCTTTTTGGCCAAAATCTAAAGCAAGCCAATGCTGTATACTAGAATGATTGCAGCCCCTGGATACAGACAGAGACTAGCTGTGCAAATTTTAAACTTTCTAATCCATGTTTATCTCATTGCAAATTGAGGCTGTTACCTCTAACCCATTATAGTTGTTGTGAAGTTAACGACGCGGTTTTAAAATGCCTAACGCAATGCCTAATATTAAATGGTGTTGTAATTGGAAATAATAATAACTGACATGTACTAAGTGCCAGGCATTATGTTAAATGCTTTTCTCATATTATCACATTTAACCTAATAAGAGCTTTAGGAGGTAAATATACCTATTATCTTAGGGCAGCCAGATAAAATCCAGAATGACTTGTTCAATTAGAACTCAGATAAACATAATTTTTAATACAATATATCCCAAATATCACATGGGGCATACTTATACTAAAAAAAAAATATCACTGTTTACCTGAAATTCAAATTTAACTGAGTGTCCTGTTCTTTATTTGCTAAATCTGAAACCTTCTATTATTTCCATTTAAAATAAGACACCTATATAGAGAATGCTGAAAGACTGGCCCAGGGTCACAGAGTAGCAAGTTGCCAAAAGGAGATTTGCCTTCATCAGAGTGTCTTGAGAGTCAAGGTACTGAAACCATCTGGAATATTACTATTTCCATTCCTCTACTACACTGCAATAAAAAAGCCAGGCTGCTTAGATTTTTCTGTACCCTGACTCCAGATGCCAGAGAGTCTCTGCCTCTTTCCAGTACAGATTCCTGATTTATGGGAACCTCTTCCAGATGGTGATGCCAGTAAATGAACAGGTGAGATCAGGTGAGTCAGCTCCACAGCATTTGTTATGGATGCTGAACTGACCAAAACCAGTGGGAAACGCAGGAGGTCACCCATATAAAGAAACTTTTTCTCCTTGATCCGATTTTTCAATATCCTGCCACAGTGCCAACTTTATGAGGACAATCAAATATGCCCAAATTTAACGCTAAGTTACTAATTAATGTGCTGAGTATTTGTCACACACGTTGATCTGGAATCTCCTTCTTCAGTTTTAACAAATGCAGCAGGAGCCAAAAACACTTAGCAACTATTTTTAGTTCATGATATTGGGCTCCATCCTAATTCTTGCCCAATGCTAATGACTATATGATAGATGTATCTGGAAATCTCAGTAGCAAAATTGGGACAACTGACAGATGCAGTGTGTCTTCTCTGAGTCCAGTCTTTCTATTATACCTCAAAATAAATAATCATTGAGGAGGAGGAGAATTTTACGAATAATATTTCAATAAATGTGGCATTTACTACAACTGCTGAGACTGCAGTAAATTGCTCTTTGGCCCTTGTTTGTTCTTTTTGCTTTTCACTTTACTTGATAAGCCAGCCTATCAGAGCAGCCGTTCCCACCCTGCTAGTATGAGCACCTTGTCGTCATAGATTCACCCCATAATGGGGAAGGTAAGTGATTAATGCGGGTTGTTTCCTTGATCTTGAAGGAAAAGTGAAATCACTGGTGTAAGGAAACAAGACGAAAATTTCACCCACAGGAGGTCTGCTGATTCTGCCAATCGTGAATGACTAGAAATTGGCAGAAAGGGAATGGAAAATGCCAAGAAAGCTTCAAATCCCATTCTGTGACTTGTTCAATCACAAAAGGGAAATGGCCATTTGTTCCAGCCTCCTATATTCTATGTTCTTTTGCTAGAGGCAAAAACCACAAGTGAAAGCCAACAGATATTTCTGTCTCTCTCCTTTCCTATCATACATAGTGTGAATTATAGTAACTTTGTCTAAAGAATTGGCTTGCACTGAGATAGCTCTCTAACCGCACAAAGAACTTCATAAGCACCGAGTAGATTTTACTATGTCTGAGAAGTGAATTATGCCCCAAGGCACATTGATATGTGTTATTCATTTTCAGCCCTTGACACGGAGTCCTTGGCTGGGAGTCTGTGGTTTGAGGTATTTTCCTGCTGGCACCTGTGCCTCTTTGCTTAATCTCGGACAAGTCATTTACAGGAGTTTCTCTGGAATTTGTACAGACACAAGATGCATATATTCTGTAATCATAAGTGTTGTGGATTGAACTGTGGTCCTCAAAATGACATATTGAAGTCCTAACCCCTTGGTACTTGTGAATGAGAACTTATTTGGAATTAAGGTCTTTGCAGATGTAATCAAGTTGAGGTCACACTGGATTAGAGGGGGTCCTAAATCCAATGACTGGTGTCCTTATAAGAAAGGAGACACAGAGACACACAAGAAGAAAGAAGGCCACGTGAAGACAAAGTCAGAGAATAGAGTTAGCGTGCCACAAGGCCGGGAATGCCAAGGCTTGCTGACACTCGCTGGAACCTAGAAGAAGTAGAGCCGTTCTTCTCTAGAGCCTTGTGAGGGGGCTCGGCCCCTCTGACATCTTGATTTCAGACCTTTGGCCACCAGAACTCTGAAAGAATAAATCTCTGTTGTTTTAAGTCCACCCACTTTGTGATAAATTTTTATGGCAGCCCTGGGAAACTAATACAATGTGCACATACACATATAAAATGCATGTGAATGATAATTTTTTTTAAATGTGGAGATGTCATAAGAAAAAGACAAACTGCCTCTTTCTTTTAGTTTTACATTCGAATTGAGAGACCAGGTTGACATTAGCAGAATTGCCAGCAAACGACTGCAAGGCAAAGCAGTGTGTGCCAGATTTCATGAGATAAATTAGAGCCAGAAACTATGAAATTAAATTTTTAAATGAAATGATTAGGTCAGTGTATTACAAGACCTAAAATTTCAAGCGCTTCCTTGACCTCTTCGAACCTTACGGAGTCCCAAAGTCCTGACCAAGACTTCCCCTGCTCTCACCAGATTTGCCTCACACCCAGCAGGAAAGACTCCAGGCAGCTCGTTCCCTTTCTGCCAGACAAGCTATATTTCCACCTGGGCCTCCACCCAACAGATCCCACTTCCCTGCCAGCCCACAAAGTGATTCAAACAAGCTAATCACGTGCTCTCGCAGTAATGGGAGTGGGAGGCAGGGGTATGCCTCGCTCTTGGCCCTACAAAGCCTCTTCCCGTGGCCTCTGGTATCCTTCTCCCTGCGGCTTTGAGCATATGAGATGAATAAACTGCTGCAAGTTTCATCTGTCCAGTGACTTCTGTCCGGTGACGCATGCCCTGTGCCCGCAATGCCCAGAGCCCCAAGCAGGGAATCGCTCCCGCACCAATGGAGTGAAGAGGAGGAGAATAAAAAAGTCAGTGAAGATCATTCGTTAGGAAAACACAAAGACCTCTAGGTAAGGTTCACCTAGAGGGAAAAAATAGTGAATGTCAATTTGTGAAGAAAAGATGGGAAATAAAAGCACAACCGTGTGAGCAAAAGAAGGCATGGACGAGTTGAAAACCAAGGGGTTAGCTCAAGGACCACCTTTATCACCAGGAGCAATAAGGTTGAAACAGGATTGCAGAACCCATTAATACCAACCAGAGACAGAAGGAGAGGCAGAGCCCTGAGACCCGTTGGATTATTTTTGAATAAAATTTTGAAATTAAGGATTTAGTACTCGACTCCTATTTGTACCAAGAATTTGTAACTACCATATATATAGGAAATATTATATAATGTATTTAATGTTTATATTATATATTAATATAACTATATGGCATACAATATATATTATATTGCATATATACCCCATCTTATTGATTTCATAAGTTTGGAAAAAATGCTGTTTTTAAAATACTAGCATATTTATATATTACACATATAACATAATGTTTTATATATGAAGGTGTATGTATATATGTATGTGTATAATATATAGAGATACAGAGAGACAGGCTATATATGCAATGCCCCTAAGCATGCAACCCAATCTGCTTTTGGGGGTATGGATGACTCATGAACAATGGGTTTCAACAAAAGTTTCAAAGGGATGAGCTTTGTGTAAAGTACAATGCTATCCCCACTTAAGTACAGTTTGTCTTTAAATTTCCATCTACGACTCTAAAATTCCTAACGTCACAGAGCTTGTTCCATTCATTTTCACATTATAAAGTGAAGCAAACTTTATAACACTTTGGAGAAGTTATATCACTGAATTTAAAGGGAGAGGAGCAATCCATAGATATTTTATGTATTTTTATCTCTACTCAATAAAGCAGGTTTTTTAAAGTACAATGGACATAACAGCTTGTAGTTATACTGTCATAGAGACTATGGATGGCCTAAACTTCATTGTATACTATAATCTTTATATTTTCCATGGTATCTCATATGGTTTCCAGTTGTGTCTACCTTCTTGAGGTTATAATATCGATGGCGTACAAAGTGAGGCATGACATCAAATTTTCATTGGTTTGAAAACCCAAAAAACTTTATGCCTCCTTTATTCGCTGACATTTACATAATGGCTTTCTTTTGTTCATTTTATTCCCAGATAATTGAGTTAGAACATCTTAGTCCAACAAACAATTTTTCAGAAAGACCCATGGACCTCATTATAACCTTTGGTAAAAAAAGGAGTATGCTTAACAAAGTGAAGAAATGTCTCTTTTCCTTTATCTGGAACATAAATTCTAGAATTCAAGGTTTTGAACCTTGCCATGGGAATAAATAAATGAGTTTCATTGAAGCCTATTTGGGAGTTAAACAGATAAGGGAGAAGTGACAGTTATCAGGTTGTGTCTGCTAACAAAGCTCATGTAATTCTCCTACCCAGCAGTGGGCATGGGTGAGAGAGTCCAGGGGTGGGATGCAGGTAGATTCTACTGGAGAAACGTGTTCTACCTTTCTAACATTCAGGTGGATCATGCACAGATCCCAAAGTGTCAGTAGTTATCAAAAATACTCAGTCCCTGAGCCAGCAGTGACTCTAACACTATCTGTATTATTCGATTAACCTCATTCTTAAAATTCTAAAAAGTGTTTATACGCCTTGAAATAAATCTATATCATCAGTTCATGGTTTACATTATCAGTTAGTTTTGTCCTCATTTTAGATTATATTTGCCTTTGGATTTTTCTCATGTTGATTTCCTCATTAAAAAAGTACCAAACCCTTTGCCTTTAGCATTTGTATTCTTTATGCATCTTTGATTATTTTGTTTTTAAATTTCTCTCTTTTCTAGTATTAATCATTTTTTATACATTTGTATATTGCTGTATTATTCTTATCTTATTCCCCTACTTCTCAAAATATCCTTTGCAAAATATCACCAAATCAAAAAGATCTCTTTTGCTCTTCTACTTTGGTACAAGTGAATTCTGTTTTATTTTCATTTTTTTTTCTACTTTCAGCATTTATTTTCAGCACTGTACTCAGTTAATTTTGTGTAATTCATCATTTCCTATAGATATGTTTTGTGTTTACAAACCCTAACTTATTCTCTGCTAATTTTATGCTAATTCTTTTCTTTTTTCTATTAACAAAGAAACTATCTATTGCTATGCAGTCTCCTACTTACCATTTCTTCATCAGCATTTAGTCACTTTCCATTCAGGTTAGTGTATTAACACTCTACTTATGAATGAAGAGTGTATACATCTAGCTTCCCATGTAAAACAGTGCTACAGAATCTCTTTTCAAAACTGATATTAGCACTGTCTGGGGGATGGACCTTGAAACTCTGACTCGGGTAGGGCAAAGGCAATATATGTAACCCAAACATCTGTACCCCCGTAATATGCTGAAATAAAAAAAACATTTTAAATTAAAAAATAAAATATATTAGCTATGAGTTTAAAAACACTGAAAAAAGAAAACTATAAAGATGGGGGGAAAAGAGATACAAGATGAACTCTGTGAAAAATATAGTATTTATTTCAAAATGTGATCTGTGATTTTTGTGTGCTTCTACAATCTATATGCTCCAACAAGACTTAAAAAGACAAAGTCCTAACCTATAGATAAATAGCCACAATATTGAAGGTACAGAGTCTTTCCTCATGTGAACAGTAATAACCACACTTTGGGGGGCTTGCCGTAATTAAAGACAAACCTTGTCTCATACAATTCAAGATATTACTATTCAAATGAAGTTGATCTATCTCACACCACTCGCCACAATGATTATCCCATGCAATAAATTAATGTGCTATATTACATAAGGTTTTGCTTCATGCTCAATTATAGTTTCCCCCATTTAATTACAAATTGAAGACAATAATCCAACCTCACTCTAACCCACTGTCTGAGACTAATGAATTTCCCAGTCTGTCACAGAGGGAAGCTTCTCTAATCCATTTCCCTACTCCCAGGGTGGGTCAGTGTTTTTCTCATGTGTTCTCATAACAGTGTCTTTCATCTTCGTAACACTTAACACACTTATAATTATTTTAAAGATCAATATAATTAACAGCTGAAGTCTGTCTTCCTTTCTGCCCCATTCTAAACCCCACGGTGAGCACAGGCCCATCCTGGTTAAGGCACGCCAAGAGCAGTGATAAAAACTCACTAAATGTGTGTCTAATGAACATGGAATGCACCGCAATGTTATATGACTAAACTCTTGCTGAGAAACTTTCACTACAGAACATTGCCCACGTAGGACACTTATGTGAATTCAGCAAGTTTAAAACACCTCCCAGTTAACAAAGAACACTCAATGTCAAATACTATCACAAAAAGTCAGCACCTTCCACGTTTCACACGTGGGCAATGTCCTTTGGGAAGCTTCGGATAAATGCTTGTAAGTAGATGAACTGAATGAGCAAATTGAAAGGAAGATAAATTTTGGCTTAGGAGTTTGTTTTAACTCATCCCAGTGACTGATACTGATGTTGTATAATCAACAATATTACTGTCTCAAAGGCAAAGTAATGTTATACCTTGAAATAATCACTTTTTGAATGGTGATTTCATTATAGAATACAAATCAAGTCGCACAGCTGGTCACTCTACAAAACCATTCTGAGAGGTTCATTAGTTCTTTTGTATGGTTTTGCAATGGGCCAAGCAGTATTCTTGACGCTTTTCTCTTCCTTTTATGTTATGTGTGTATGAAATCTCAATATAGATGCTTATATAGTGCACTCTACAAAGCACAGCTGTGAGATTATTGCTTACTATTACATTAAAGAAAGAAACACAATCGAAAGGCCTGGATACAGTGAATAACTGATGAGAGCTATGATTGAAATGCCTTTTTTCCTCTTCCACATTTCCAAATGCAGTAGCAAAAAGGAGGTCATTTGCATGTGCTATGTGATTGGAGTGTGGTCTTGAGATGTGTGTATCCATCACACCAATCTGGGTTTTGCTATTATTATCTTTGTTAATCAAACTGTAAGTTCATCAGTTCCTGTGTTTATTGACACTCCAGTCTTCTATATATGGTCTCCATTCTTAACTACAGTATTATTGTTTAAAAAGCTAGAAAGCGGATGTTATTGACATTATTTAAAATCAAATACTGGTTTTTAAATATACATATACATATATATTTTACTACTGAGCCAGCTCCTCCATTTACAAAATATAACTGGATATCATGCTCATATTGTAAGAAGAGAAATCAGTAGGAAGGGAAGAAAGACAGAAGAAAAGCGAGGAAGGAGGAAAGAAGGGAGAGAGGTAGGGAGGAATATGGGAGAGAGGGAGGGGGAGAGAGAGAAAGGAAAAGAAGAAAGGAAGCAAGGAAGGGAGTGAAGGAAGGAAGAAAAAGAAGGAAAGAAAGAGGGAAAAAAGGAAGGAAAGGAGAGGGAAAGGATTCTAACACTCTTTAACATGCTAATTTAAACTAAAGCTAGCCCTCTGCTGCAACCTGCTGATAGACTGGAGAACTACAAATGAGAAAACATTCAGTATTGGCAATAATGAATGTATGATACATGCTTCATTTTAAATCATGCAGTCTTTATAATTTTATTAAAAATAATCCAGTTAAGATATGCATGAAGCAAAGCATCTATGTTGTTTCACAATTAGAAAATAGAGTAAATAACTGCAATAGAACGTATAAACCTTGTACTATACTTCCTTACGTGGGATATAGACCGATACTCCAAATAAGGAAGTTATAACCTGACTCCTAGCCTATCGCTGGTTAGTAAATCACACCTCAAGGAAGCTCATTTTCACCCAGATGAAACCATGATGGGGACAGAGTGCAGATGGAAACCACTACATAAGGGAATACTGTGTGCTACGCCCTCTTGAGGATCCACTTTCAACCAGAAGCTCTGAGACTATGTGTGAACATTTAAAATACCTGAAAGTTACGTAAAAGGGACAAAATATCTATTGCAAATGGCCAAAAATGTGTTTCATGGAGCTCCAGGTGGAAGCAGGCATGAGGTTTTGGGGTAGATCTTTTCTGCGTTCTGGCAAGTCTTTTAGTCAAAATTCAAGAACCCACACACTCACCAGACATTGACGAGGAAACCAGGGGATGTTAAATAATATAAAAAAAACATTTTTATTGAGAAAGAAAGTTTTCTCTCAGAGAAATATATATATTATACTTTATAATATTTTTTAAGACTTTAGAACTTCAGAAACAGGAAAAAGTAAGCATCAGAGAAGAGGAGCAAATCTTGGTTGGAAAGATCCTCACAGAAGCCCCATCTATGGCCCTGGGAACAGCCAGGTAACAGTTAATTTTCTTTTCTGTGTTGCAAGTTCCTGATGATATTTTTAAATTTTCAGTTCAGCATTAATCAAAACAACTATTTTAAGTCTTAGTTTCCAAAAAGTACAAAAGAGAACCACTTAGAATAAAAATTTAGAAGAAAAGTTTTGAGAGAATAAGGTTGAGCAAAATCTCTGAATTTTTCCTTATATTCTCTTAAAATGCAAAGTATTGGAGAACCTTAAAAACGAAAAAGGGAGTCTAGGTTAGAAGTTAGGTGCCAGCATGGCTCCATGACAAGAAACAAAAAGAAAGAGAATAATCTTTAGGGCATGATAAAAGAAAGAGCTCCTTTCGTGACAAAGGAGAAGTTGTTGGAGGCTTTGGGGAGTGAAAATTCAAACCAGATTTGAAAATCCCCTTGTGCAGGAGAATTATAAAAGTGAAAAATAAAAAGGGTAGTATTTAATGACTGAAGAGTATGTCCATTTCTATGCTAAGTCCTTAACAATCCTCCCCAAAAATTCTATGCCCTTATACCCTTTTTACAGATGCGAAAAGCCTTGGAAAGACACACTCCTGCCGTAACCTCAGCAACATCTACAGTAACCACAGGGCCATGCTGGTTGATTCTTCCTAAAGACAATGGGGTCATTCAGGACATTATCATCCCCAGACCTTTAATATAAGGAGGAGGGACAGGAATGTGTGTGTGTGTGTGTGAGAGAGAGAGAGAGAGAAAGAGAGAGAGAGAGAGAAATTTCTTCCAGCTCTCTTTGGAATAAGCAAACGATATATTAATGAGTATAAATATATAAATAACTTATGTCATACAGTTAAAATATTATAGTGCCTATAATTAAACTTAAGAAAAGCTATATAACCAGTAGTAAAATAAATTAGAATAAAATGGAAAGGAAAAATGTAAAGCTATTTTTAGCCAATGTTTAATAATTAATGAAATATTGTCATTGTATAAACATGGAAAACAAGAGGAAAGGAACGAGCCGATAGTTTCATAGTTTTCTCCTCTTATTCAAAATGGTGCATTATGTTCTCGGGCTTGTATGATAATGAGTGTATGCCTAGGCATCGATTCAGAACCTCTGAGATGCAGATGCCAGGACAGGATTGAATGCACGAGAGATTTATTGGGAGAAAGCCTGCAAAGGGTGAAGATGAAGATGAGCAGGCAGAGCGAGGGGAAAGGAAGGAGGGCTGGTAGGAAGAGTCTCAGGCTGCTGCATTATTTATTCTACAAAAGCGTGGGCCATGCTAATGGGGAGTGGTGGAGCCAAAGTCCCCCATTAGAGAGTCCTGCGTTTGGAGGAACTGGCCTATATTAGTGCCCACATTGTGCTTAGTCATTGGCAGGGCAACAGCCCAGAGGAAGTGCGGCTTCAGCTTGAATGCAGGTGGTGGATCTCAACGGGCAGCTGGGGCTCTCCCCAGCAGAGGATCTGAACAGTGCACCTGCGTGGCTACCACGGTGCACATGCGCATTATAAAGTTCATGCTGCTGCTTTGAGTGTCATTTTTTTTATTTATATTTTAGATCCATTTCCACTGTAATTATGCTCTGCCCCAATTCTTCTGGATTTATGTTTATTTCTCCCACACTTGAATTATACAGAGTAACAAATAGGCAATTAGTATACTATGTGCTGGTGATTTTCTATTCTCTCCCTTTTTTGTTGTGTGAACTGTACCTTATAAAAAATAACAATGTACTGAGTCTATTTGAAAAAAAAAATAAGTAAAAAGGAAAGCCAAGAAATCAAATGGAAATAACTCATGTCGAGAGCTTAGGCAGCCATAATGTAGGGAGGAAAACATCAGTCTTATATTATTCCCCACCTCTGATATTGCCGGTTTACAGAACATCTTTCTTTCACTTGTTTCAGGTAAGGGGAAACTTCTGTGTTCCTTGGGTTCAGTAACAATCTCCTGTCAGTAATACAATTTCTGGAAAGTGACCTAGAAAGTACATTGCATATCACAAATTAGTGTTTCCTCAAATCTGATCAGGCTGTTCATCCTCATGCACCCCATTCATCCCTGCTCTCCTCTCTGAGTAGGGAATCATCCTCTATGGAGAGGGGGACCTTGCAAGTTTTTAAATATAAAGCTCAAATACCTTCCATGTGCCTTAAAACACTAACTGGGAAAAGCAAAAGTAATCATTATCTCCTCCTTTCAATTACTAGTCACTCAGGAGAAATATTTCCTACTGAAAATAATCTTAACAGGTAATCAAATAATGAGTCTTTTCTCTTAAATTGGATCGTACCGAATAGAGAGAGATAAGAGATAGAGGCTCTGCAGTTGCAGACGTTAGGAAAACCAATCAAGGGACATTATCCAGGTTCTAAGGCTGAGTAAAGGGACATGGGCCAAGTTAGTGATGCATCATCTGTGAACTTCCAAGTGTTTATAAGTGCATCTGAAAACATAGAGCATGAATCGCAGGTCAGTTTGTTTTATTTCTCTCTTTCCTTTGTTTACTCTTTATTTCCATCCCGCGAGAAAACTTTACATCTTAATTAGGCCATCAGAACATGCAACAAAAATTCGGTGGCTCTAAAATAGTTTTGAATATTTGGATTGAATAAGGTGTCTAAAATGAAAGAGGAGTTTCTCACCGAAGACTATGTTTCCTTCTCTGTCTGAAGATGTAGAGTAATAATATTAAAAAATAGCTGGCATTACTGATCTGGGGGAAGTTCTAAGCACTTCACATAGATAAGCTTATTTAATCCTCACAGAAACACTTCATCATGGATAAGATGGTCCCCAATGTGACTCTGGAGCCTTTACTTTGAACAGCCCCTTGCCTTATACTCTGTCCTGTGAACAGAGCATGCCCCCAAAGTAGAAGGATGAACATTTCAGTTTGGGAATAGCAGAAATTGGGTTCTTAATCTGCTTTTTTGTTTAATTTGATTCTGTAAAACATTATTTTCTGTAGAAGTGTATGCATGCAGTTTACTTATATCAATGTGTCATTGATTCTTTCCTTAACAAGTGAAAAAAAAATCATCTAACATTATAAAAGAGTCAAAGCCATTTGGATCATAATTTAAACCACTTAGAATCCCGCTATTAAAAATATAGTGATATTTAGCCCCTGTATGCCTCCTACACACTTCACGCTATTCAAGATTACCACTCCAGAATTGATATTTGCCACTTGAAATCATAGAAGTAAATTTTACTTTTATTATTAGTGTCATTTGAAAAAATTTTGCTTCACCTAATGCTATAAATTCCTATCATGCTCATTCTCCTTGACATAAAGTGAATTTCACTTTGACAAAGTAGTCTTTTAACACACAGCATACTGTGGCTACAGGTTCCTTCTATTTACAATTGTCCACTTACCTCAATGCTAACTCAAGATTAAGTAGTAAATCTCTGACTGCCAAGGGTGCTCTCCAAACAAAGTGTGCAGATGGACACTCATAACTTATTGGAACTGAGGCTGGTGCACTTCTGCCAATATATCAGGACTCGAAAAATAATTATTTTAGCAAAAGGAAAATTCATAGGGCTCTTCTCCCTCATATATTTAGTGTGAATATACTAAGAGAAAACCCATTCTCTGCCAACTAATGATTTGGCCCACCCAAAAATGGAAATATCTGCTGACATGCACAAGTGATTGTGGCCTCCATGCCACATGCTACACCAGTGATGCTACACATTGTCCAACAGTGTCATTTGATAAAGAAGTCACCAATAGCTCATTTTCCTTTCTATCTAAGCATGACATTTGTTGTTAACTTTGAAGGTAGTTTGATAAGCTTCTTGGCAATGATCTGCCTTGTGTCAGGTTTTGCAATGAGAAATGCAACCTTGAGTGGTATCAGTTGTGGGTTTTGTCTTTTTCTTTTTTTTGAGCAAAAGTAAGTTAAGTAACTTTGTTTCTGCTTGATCTAGACAATTTTGATTGATTTGCCAGAGAGGTCACTATGCAGTTTTGTGTAAATAATTCATAAAAGAAGAATTCATACCACTGCTTGACCAAGTTCATAGTAGAAAGAACAATGGAGATTAGGAGAAATGGAAGAAGTGTGCAAATCCCCATGTTACAGCAGTTCGATTTTTCTTTCTCAGCTGTTTGTGTAAGATCTTCACACTTACAAATTAATTTTTCACAACAGGTATAGATTCACTAGAGTCCTTGTCATTCTTTGTGTATATAATGTAATTTTTACTCATAGTTATTATTTTCCTCACTGCTTTTATACTTCAATTAAAATTTTATGTATTGATTCATCTTTAAAAATTGTGATCTAAAGCAAATAATAGTATGTACCAAAAAATGCAAAATTAGCAAATGTAAACAAATGGAATGAGGATCACCTGGAAAATGTGCTAGTTGAGTTAAACTTTCCCCGTTATCTAAGATTTACTACCCCGAAACAGTCCTCAGAGTACATGTACAGTCTTTAAGAACAGAACTATTAAAAATATAGTTAGCTTCACAATCTTACATTTCAATAAGTGTGTGTGGAATTTCTTTTTTGATTGCATTTTCTTCATCAGAGAACAACACTCTGTGTACGTCTTAATAAAACAACTGGAACAATCATTTGCCAGAGGCTCCCCTTTAAGTAGTACTTTTGCAGAGCAACTGCTAATCTTTGATATTTAATATACTGACTAAGAAAAAGAAGTGGCCTAGTACAGGTATTTAAACAAGGCTTGGAAGGTTGGGAGTACCTGATTAGCTTAGGCCAATCATTCTTCATCGTTTTTGTCTGTGAGCACTGCCCGGCAACACCCGTACAAAATCGAGGTTCTGGTATCTAGGAGAGATGGGGTTTGGCAAACAGCTTTCATGTAGGCAACAAAGTGTGTCTCCCACAGCAGAGAGCAAGTTTTCAAATATTTTGTCGAGGTCCTAAATTCAAAACTGCAATATACAAAACAGAGAAGCTTCAGTTGAAGGAGCATGTGATCAGAGTCTTAGCTTCTCCATGTACGTCTTTTCCTACTGAAGTGGCTGCTAAGACACCCTGCTCAATACCTAGGTACAGCTTGAAAACCACCGTCCTAAGAAGTAAAGGACTAGACAGAATTAAATGGAAAATATACCACACACAAATGGAATTCATTCCCACAATGTGAAGATGGTTAATGTAAAAGAAAGCAAATGAATACATCTTGCCATATGTAATAAATAAATAATAAAAGAGCAAAAAACAATTCCTTAGTGACATTCTTTAGTAGAACATACCCATAGCCAGATTCGTATTTGAAATGATTTTTATCATCAAGCGACAAAAGGCAACTTTCAGACCTAAAAGTTGAATGAGCAGAAGCATTTCTGGAGATATTTGGAACTAATTAATCTGGAAGACTGGCCTCTGCCGTTAGAAAACAGTGTAAGCCTAAACATATTGGCAAGGAGGAAAACTTCACTATCTGTAGGTGGTATCATTCACTAACTAGAATATTCAGATTAATGCTCTGAGAATGAATTGCGCCTGAACCATGCATGACCCATATGGAAGAACCTTCTTTCTCATTCTTTGAGCCCTCTTTTTTCATCAACTTTCTAGGCACTCACAGGCAAGCACTTAAAAAAAAAACATGTGAAGGAATGGAATGGGTGAAGGTTCTTATAGTGAGACTTAGCCCGTTCTTAAGACAATGGCTTTCAGGAGAAACTGCAGAGACGCAACAACGTTTGAGCCGATATCATCTTGGAGGCGCTTGCTACTGTTAGGGCAGTGACTAGAGTGATGGCAAAAAAGAAAGAGTGGGACAGTGAATTTGGGATAGTTCTTGAATGTGGGGTTCTCACAGTTTGTGTCATCCCAAAAGTATGCCCTAAGAAAAAGATTCGAGTGTATTTTATTTGGGAGGTCCAAGCACACTGCCAGGTGGGTGGGGAAGTAAGACAAGACAAGGAAGCCGGTCAGCAATGGTGTGTTAGCAATCCAACTACTGCAGTAGGTGACCAGAGCTTACTCTCTTGGGGGAACTCTCGGAAACACATATTTCAGAATCATTCTACTGGAAGAATCAGGTATCTGAAGCGTTACACAACAATTCCTGAGAGCCATTGCTGGAGGGCTGCTTCGGAAGAGGGCGAGTTAAAACCTGGCCTTTCAACTACTCCAAGTGTGGGCAGAGTGGCCTTCTACTGGTGGTGATCGTAGCCCTCAGGCTAAGAGAGGCAGATACCAGCTGCTGGGAGGGGACTGAAGCGTGCTGAAATAGCTGAAATATTAGAGATATGAGGAGAGAGCAAGAGTCAGTAGGGATTAGAAACTGCTTGGACTGGGAGGTGAGGGGAGGAGACAATTCAAAGGGCACTCCTTGGCTGCCCTTTAAACCACTGGGTGGATTATGCTGATATAAGGAGACACTGGTAGATGATCTATGATGTGATAAGGAAATATGATGGAGAAGCAGGCACAGGGGCTAAACACACATCCCCCAAGAAACTCGTAGAAATAGCTTGTTGGCAATGTGAGAGGGGCTAAGATTTATCGAGGTCGTATGCAGCCTGCAATTAACATGATTTGAATATTATTAAAAATATGACCTTATAGGTAGCCACTAAAGAAAGATACCTAGAAATACGATTTACATGATACAGGATTACTTGCAGTTTATAATCTCCAGTTTCCTGTAAGGACAACGAAATACAGAAGCTAAATATAAAAATCTGTGAAGTTATTACAACACCACCATTCAGTGTATCTGCAAAACGGTAATCAAACTATATAATGGTGGCTCTCAGGTCTTCTTGACTTCTCAGCAATGGAATATTTAATTTGGCTAACCAAATGGCCTAATAGAAAATTAAATTATTAAATTTAACAATTTCAACTGGCATTCTGTTGGGTTCACCACTGTAGACAGAGGTAATGTTCAGGGAAGTGAGTCTGTTGTTTTATAACTTTTCAAATGAGGCAATGAAACCCATGGGGTTGTCAACCACATCTAAAATATAAACCGATCATGGGCAGGAGAGATTAAAACAAAGGTCTTCCTTATAATAATAATAATAATAACAATAATAATAATAATAAATCCCTGGCTTGGTTTCCCCGTGGCTGTTACTAAGACAACCTAATTTACATGGAAAATAATTTTTTAAAAAATTAACAGAATTTTCTAGCCATGCATTCATCACAGCCTTGAAACACTGTTTCTAGTTATTTTCTCTTTTCATCCTTTTCAAAATATCAGCTGACAGCTAAAATTGGCCTATAAACCCCCTCCCATTTGACTTTTTTCTGACCCCATTCAGGCTCCCGGGTGAGGCAAGCGCAGAAGCAAAGCCAGCATTTGGCATGTGTTTACTTCTTTGTGTCGCAGCACAAACGATGATACCACTAGAAAGCGTCGGGGAATAATGTCTCTTTGTGACGGTGCAGCCCGCACACCTGCAGGGTCAGTGCGTGCATTGTTTTGTGGTTTTCTCGTATGCCAGACCAGATGAGAAAGCAATTCTTGTTATTGCTTTGCGATTCAATATACCAGCCCCTTCTTATCCACAAAATAATGGGAGTGGGAATGTGTGTGCAACTGAGTGCTTACTTCAGAACTTTAGGCAATTATTAAATTTTTTGTTTTGTATTTTCTAGCAGATGTAAATTAGGAAAATTTTGAACTGAAACACTAACCGAGTTACTGTGGGATTACATCAGTAAGTGCTGGTTTCACCCATGATGCTATGAAAAATTGCTTCAATGAGTAAATTATTCAGAGAATTTTAGTGAATTTTCCACTATTTCATAATTTTTCCCTAGTTTCTCTTTTTGTGGTTGACCAATGATAAAGAATTTAAGCTACAACAAAATTATCTGGAAATCTACTTTTAAAAATTAGATTGAAAACGCCGTTAATTTACTCTTCTTGTGGTGGATTATATATTTTGGATAGTGTACTGGCATATGTGAGTACAAATTTATTATCCAAAATACTGCAATTTCTATTCCAGCTCATTGGACGTGAACCGATTATTGTTAATATGCTAAACACATTAGTGGGGAATAATGAAGAATCCAGCACTGCTGTATTTCTGTGGATGGTAACACAGTGTAACACAGAGTTGCAGGAGACCGTTGTGTTTGTAACCCACGGTAGAGGGTAAATTTGGCTTAGCTAGCGGACTTGAGATATAGTCTTATCCACTCCTAGATTCCGAACATTTCCTTTATGGGTTTGATTTCTGTGCCGTAAATTGCTTGCCTCTCAGGGGGACTGAGAATTAATAGTTGTCATATTTTTGGCAGTTTGGGAGAGGCTCCAGGAAATACAGTCTCCCATAATCTGGCATCAACTGCCAGCACTTATACTGAGCATTTCATAAACAATGAAACATCTATTTCATTTGTACCATTGTTGGATAATCCCAGGCCTTAGGGACTTCTGGATCACAGATGTGACAGGTATCAGATTTCAGCAGCCTGTGAAACCAAAATGTTCCTTTACATGGGTAAAAATTCCTACCATGTATTTCTATTATTCCATACATATATTTTGAAAAGGAAGTCTCACTTATTTGAAAGCAAATATTTGATTTTGTTAAGGACATTCGATACCCATGACACCCTATGCTATTGGGCACTGGTCTATCTTTATGCCAGTCTACAGAAAAAAAACCATGTGATTCAGCTTAGTTTTGCAGCTGGGCAAGGGCTTGGCATCAGACCAAGTTTAGTTTAGTTCTGGGCTCTCACATTTAAAAGTTTGTTTTTTACTTTTCATCCTTGGACAAGGTGCTTAAACTTTCCGAACTTTTAAAACCTTTCATTTTAAAGTCCCTTCTTAATGCATAACAGGTTTAAGAGGGAAGATGCTTAAATAACAGTATGTGAAAGCATGTAGCGTGCTGAAAGCATACAGTCCATAAAATGTAAAGAGTGACATGAATCCAGATGGAAAGTGCGCACATGTGCGCGCTGACCACTACCATTTCTGCCTTTGGAGGAGAGAAAGGGTTGCCCTGAGAGCTGCAGTTGTAGAAAGCAGGGACTGCGGCAAAACCTGGAATGCAGAAGTGAGAACAGAGCAGGCTCAACTGCTCTGTAGAATGAAATTTAAAGAAAGGGGAAGGGTGTCCTTTGGCAGTCAAGCTGTTCATTTAATGCAAAAATGATTTGAGGTCTTCCTGTGGGTGGGCTGGAGGAACAGGAGTCATAGCACTGAGAGTTGGGAACTGATGAGACAGAAAAAGAAGCTGGCTCTGCATGAGGACCAGCCACAGCTACCCGGAAGGGGTCCCTCAGCCAAGTGAAGGAGATGGCGGAGGTAATGGTCTCCCTGTGATGAAGTTCAGCTGTTGGACTTCAGAAACAAAGATGTCTGATATCTGATTTGAATGACTTTCACATCGGATAATGTAATTTCCTGCCCCTTGCTGCTCTCTGGTATTCAGCAAAGGCTTATCAACCACTCATTTCATGCTCGTCTTACATTAATACGACCTTAAGGATTAAAGACGGGATTACGGCTATGCTGGGACAGAAGGAGGAGTCCAGAGACGACTGGATCACTAGAAGGACACGGCCAGGAGATGGCCACGTTCTGTCAAGGAGACCAAGAGCTCCTGGGGACAAAAGTTCATCACGACAGGCCACAAACATTAAGTGAAAGCAACCTCTGAAATTTTCCTGCAATAGTTAAAAGGAGACTGAATTTCTCATATTTATATCAGAGCGAGACATCATTTTTACATAAAAGAAAGAAAATTCCCCTATTTCAGGAGTTATATAATTTTGGTTACATAAAGTGTTAGTAGATTTTCATCATTATTATTATTATTATTTTTTAGAGACAAGGACTTGCCGTGTTGTCCAGGATGGAGTATAGTGGCCCAGTCACAGCACACTGCAACCTCCAACACTTGGGCTCACGTGATCCTCCCCTTTCAGCTTTCCAAGTAGCTGGGACTACAGGTATGGCCACCAGGTATAGTCATTATTATTATTATTATCATTTTATAGATACGATGTTGCCAGGTTGGTCTCAAACTGCTGGCCTCAAGTGATCCTTCCTCCTCAGCCTCCCGAAGAGAGTATATTTAAATTTTTACAAATAGCTTGAGTTAATACAAAAGTCAGAAACTAAAAAATACTGTAATTAAATTAATTTAATAGGCCTTATTGGTGTTTATTCAAATATTGTTTTTCAAAGGTTAACGATCTACCTACTAGATAATTACACAGAAGAGGAAAGAAGAAGGAAACCAAATTATATTGAGTCCCTCCTCTGTGCCAGGCATTTTAAGGTTATCTCATTGAGTTCTCAGGGAATATTATTGCTGTTTTAAAAATGAGACAACTGATGCTATGAGAAGTTACTTGCCTCAATAAGTCAGTCACTGCTGGCAGAGCTGGGAGGAAAACCTGGGCCCCTTCGACCCTGACCTCTCTGCTTATTCTAGTTCTTCCCAGCTAACTAGCAACTTGCAGAAGTCAGGAATTTAAGGCATGTTGCCTTAGGCGCTCACAAGTGCACACAGACCCTTTTTAATCTATTGCAATCGCTCCCAGAGAAAAATGAGAGTCTAACTTCATCTATGCAGCCTTAATTCTCCAGGAGCTACTAATATTGCTCCTTTATAACATGTAATAAATTCTCCAGTTTAAAAACAGTGCTTCATCATTACCAAATGCATTAGAAAACATTTATTATTGTCGGAATTGCATGTAACAATAATATTTGTTGAAACACCTACTAAATGCCAGATGCTGTACTAATTGCCTTACATAGATTGCATCATTTAGTGCTCACAAAACCCATGAGGTCAGTATTACCATGTTCCCCATTTTAAATTTAAGGACACCGAGACTTAGAGGGGTTAAGTAATTTGACCAAGGTCACGCAGCTAATAAAAGTCACAATTAGATCCAGGCGGTGCAAGTGGAGAGGCTCACACTCTTCATCAACAGGCTATAATGCCTCCCACATAAAACTTTACTGGGCACTGGGCAAAGGGCCTAGACCCAATCTTTCTTCTATGCAGCAAAATCCACACCAAACAGAAGAAAAATAATAGTATAGAGATATTCACAAAAAACACAGGGAGCAGAAGAAGAGAATGTGAGGGACCTGAGCTACCACCTCATCCACACCCCCCAGCAGCACAGCCACCACATTGCACAAATGAAGCAAGACAATTGAAGACACTAAATAACTTGCCCATGGTCGCCTCCCAGAGCCAAGTCTCTTGACTCTGAGGCCTAAGGAGCATCCACTCCATACCTCAAGCTTTGATAAAAATTAGGCTATATCCCTGCAAAAGTGGTGGATTATGTTTTCAGAATTGTCTTCTTTTGAAGGTATCTTTCTTTTAGAGAAAGTCCCAGCAAGCTTCCCTTTAGGAAGCTTTGTCAATGGAATTATTGATTGATGGAATCATGATTTTCCTATATTCCTTAACACGATAATAATTTTAGGTCTTGACTTGCTCATGAAAATGAATATAAAGGTTCATTTCTTTTCTCTATCCCCAGAGGTGTGATTTTACTTTCTTAGACTCTATTATCAACCCCATCAGGGCTCTGAATGGTATTACTGTATCAAGAAAGACAAAATCCCCCATGGAGTTACACATTCACTACTAATGGAGATGCCACTTTGACACAGGTATGATTGAAAAATCTTCTCTCCATAATATTTAATAGGTTGGTGCTGAATGTTTATGGCAAATATACTTTTCACATTTAAAACTTGAGTCCTAGAGTATGTCATAGAGGGTCTGTGAGTCATGGAGTCTCACTGTTTTCATGAAGGATTCAGCAGAGAGTTGTTGAAGTTGATCCCGATTGCAAAGGTTCTGCACGTGCATTATAACACCACTGGCGGAGATTCCTCAGGTGCAGTACACCAGCGCCAGTACACTGACTGTGCATGTGAGGGACAAGTGTTAGGTACGATGACAACTAACCAACTTTCCAAACTTTATAACCCTTACATAGTTTTCTTTGCATCTTTTACACTTCTTAGCACATTACCATCCACACAGTAAGTAAAATATTTAGAAAGTGAAAGAATAAAAGGTACTCCTCTGTTAACTGAGGGTATTTTGTGCCTCTTTAGAGAGAAAGCAATGTGCAAAAAAAATGCATACTGAGGACTCTCTAATATCAGCATGTGGGCAACAGCTAATTATCCTTTAAAACTCACTCTCTCCTCCACCCAGAATGATAAAGCTTAAGCTCACACATGGCTGGCTGCCAATTTACAGACAACATTTCCCAGCTTACCTTAAGGCGGTGTGTAGTTATGATTTAGTTAAAATCGATGAAATTGAATACAAGTGATATTCGTAAATTCTGGGTGATCTTTGACTTAAAATACAGGGCACTTGCCATGGCGTCTCTCCCCTTTTGTAGACACGCTGGTGACCCAGCCTCAGCTACGCAGATGAGACGGTGCCTTAGGAGATGGCAGAGCAGTAAGACTAAGACAGAAGACACTGGACACGGAGCAGAGCCCCCCTTCCTGTCTGGACCAGACACCTCATGACTCTCCAGTGAGAGAGAAATAAACACTTCCTCTGTGTGTGAGGCCCATTGTTATGTGAACTCAGCCCCTACCCTAACTTGAACTGTACCCATCAATATAGGGCTCACTCCTGAGTTCCCAGTGAAGCCTGTGCATGATGACTCACTGTTTTTATTATTAAAATGTGTTGTAATTGTAATCATTTTGTGCAGGATTTTACTTCCTCTGGCATTGTTAAGTAAATACATTTCCTACCATGTGTGAGGAATTAAAGTGAAAGCAAAATGAATCATTCGAGGTCGATGCTGCCATAAAGGCACTTTTCAAGTCAAACCAACACTTTTATTCTCATCTCTTTATTCCGTTAGGATAGTGAGGAGGAATTTTCTTAAAAAGAAGGCCATAGTTACTCAGCAATTGAAATCAACTTTTTGTACAGAAATCAAATCATTACTTTAACCCCCCAAAATGTAATATTCTTCTTAACTGTTAATACTTGCTTTTAAAAGATAAGTTTAAAATGGCATATTTCATTGAAGTGACATCATTTGAACATCATTATTCAGATTGAATCATGGGAAGGTCTGAAAACCACACATGTAATTCAATAAACATACCTAGGAGATTTGAGCAGGACAAAGAAATTGGTGAAATTACTTTCTAGTGCTGATCTTATCAGCAATAAAAGTTCCTACTTTCCCACCTATTAGCCTGAGAGATTATTTTTGTAACGTTATACATTTCAAGAAACCAGATGGATGTCACAAAAGTAACTAAGTCTAAACAATTTCACTACTGATATCATTCAAGGATAAACATTTTTCCAAGAAAGCAAAAAGGTCTTGAAACCTTGATGCCATTAAGGACACTTCAAAGTTAAAGGTAATATTTGTGTGAGACTGTCAAAGGAAAAGACAAGGTGTGCTCCGCTCACAAACTGAATTGTCAACAAAATACTGTTTCTTCCAGAGTTTGGGGGCAGAGAGCAAAAGAAAAACAACAGTGTTACAGTGTCTTTTGAGGTTGGTCACCTCAGAGGTGAAATGCTTAGATATGGGGCTGTCACTAAAAACAGGAAATGTTCTAGAATGTTCAAGAATATAGGTTGCTTCACATCTGGCCCAGAGGTCCAGAAGAGTACACCATGGTAATAAAAGGAGAAGACCACTGCTCAGGACAGAAGTAAATGCCATTCTGGTTCCATTAGAAGTTGGGGTGAGTGCACCAGCCTGCCCCACATTCCAGCTATAAACTGGGAAGCAGATAAAATCACACTGTCAGGAGACAGGTAGCCAGCAATGTGCAATGCTTTGATCTCTCTTCTTACACTCAAGTCTGGGTAGATTTTTCCTTGTTTAATGATGAATAAGACAGAAAAATGGGAGATGTCATAAAAATAGGGATCTAGGGAAAAATGCTATAAAACAAAGTAGCAGTGGCACTGAAGGATCCAATAGAAGCCAGTACTTCCATAAAATACAATAAGAAATTGTCCTTGCAAGGTAAAACAATCCAAGAAGTAGGAAAGAAAATAAGATGGCATTTAAAAGGAGATGGAGGAGGTAAAGAAAGATTTCAAGAATACTAAAGACAAAATACAGGAACGGCAAACTAAACTGAAGCAGAATTTAGCTATTTTAAATTAAATCAATATTGTGGAGAATAAGCATGAGCAATCCTTCCAGAATCAAGATGAAACAGAACAGAAAAAAAACAATGGTGTGAGGAAAGAGAAGAGAAAATATAAAGACTTAGGAGTCAATAAAAGTTAACAAACAGTAAGTAAAAATAAAATAAAATAATAAATAAAATCTGTTATAAAGAGAAAAAAGAAACTTGTGTGCAGATGAAAGAGATTCGTGTATTCCAGGGAAAATTAATGGGGGAAAAAATAAAGAAGAGACAGAGGAAAGAAATGCCTCATCATTTTACAGCCTGGGAACATTTCTGAAAGAGTTCATATTCTTTCATTTAAGGATAAATTAAAATTCTAAAATAGTTCTGACAAAAGCAATAGATTGCACCTCCACTACCACCTCCCTCAAAAATGATAACAATTATTTGTTGTCAAATAATATAATAACATTGTTTATTGTAAAAACAACAATAACAAAAAAGATGATTCTATTTTATTCACTGTCAGCAGACAATGGAGCAGCATTGGCCTAGACCAGTGGTTCTCAGAAACTTTGGTCTCAGGATCCCTGCTATAGTCTGAGTGTTTGTGTCCCCCCCAAAATTCACACATTGAAACTTAATCCCTAATGTGGTGGCATTAGGAGATGAGATCTTTGGGAGGTGATTAGGTCATGAACGCAGAGCCTTCATGAATGGCATTTGTGACCTTATAAAAGGGGTCCCAGAGAACTACCTTGCCCCTTCCACTATGTGAGGACACGGTTGGAAGATGCCATCTGTGAACAAGAAAGCAAGTCTCCACCAGACAGCAAATCTGCCAGCACCTTGATCTTGGACTTCCCAGCCTCCAGAACCTCGAGAAATAAATTCCTGTTGTTTATAAGCAACCTAGTTTATGGTATTTTGTTATAACAGCCTGAACAAAGTAAGACAATCCCATATACTCAAAAATTATGGTGAATTCTAAGAAATTTTTGTTTATTTGGATTATATCTATTGATATTTACTGTACCAGAAATAAAAATGAGGAATTTTAAAAACATTTATTAATTCATTTTAAAATAACAAAAATAAATCTATCACGTGTTCACATATATAACATATTTTATAAAAACATTTTCTAAAATGATAAAAATTGTAATGAGAAGAGTGAATAATTTTACATTTTTACTAATCTTTTTTTTTTTTCTTTTTTATTGGGAGAAAACTACAAAGCATTTACAGTATAATGTTTACAGTCACAATTTATAGTGAGCTGATCTCCCAAAATATATTACCACTCAAGTTGACCTATCTTGTTACATTCAAAAATCTACT
>CAUYRT010002882.1:0-69626 GCA_963574885.1 Lepilemur ruficaudatus | reverse complement strand
TGACTAGGAAAAACTAACAGTGAAACTGTCCTTTAAAGACCTTTTCCTTTTACCCAGTAACTACAGAGCTGTCTGACTTATGGCCAGCCTTATTTTATGAATTGTCTCTTTCTAGACCCTGAAAATGCTGGGGCCTAGAGTGTAATCACACTACAGGGTCCGCTGGTGTGGAGCAGGTTATGCGAAGATACGCTTTCACTAACCTACTTATCAAGGAAGAAAGTGGAAATTTAAGTCATTTAAGTTTTTAGGATACTTTTCTTTAGTTCTGCCATGGAAACCAAACCCTCAATTATCACTTATTTTTCATTTTACTGTCCATCTGTAAAGGTAATAATATGAAGGAAAACTCCTTTTTTTCTTTTACTTTATTTGTATAAGTTTATGGGGTACATGTGAAATTTTGTCCCATGTTAATAATGTGTACTGATCAAGTCAGGGTATTTAGGGTGTCCGTCACCCAAGTACAATACATTTTTGATAAGTATAGTCACTCTACTCTGCTATCAAACATTGAATTTATTTGAAGGAAAATTCTTATTTTTCTTCTAGCTGGTCTGAGAATACACCGGTGCTGGGTGTGTATTCTGTTTGCCTCTCCACATCTGCTGACCCATGGGATTGTACCAACTGGCCCCTTCTTGGCTGCCTCTCGCTGGGTTCGCTAATGGGAGCACTGGCAGGGGACCAGAGAACAGGGCGAGCGGGGGTCAGGGTCCTTGTTCCCCCTCCCTCAGGCTACCGCAGGTTGGCTGTGCCCTCGAAAGGCTGCCCTCTCTTTGGGTTCTGGTAACTGCACTCTGCCTTTGTCTCTTCAGAACTTGAGGTCTTAGGGGTATGTATTAATAACAGCTGTCTATTGCTGGGTAAAAAAGTACCGCAAACTTAGTGGCTTAAAACAACACACATTTGTTATCTCACGGTTTCTGCGGGTCAGTGGTCTGGGGCATGACTTAGTTGGGTCCTCTGCTCAGGGTCTCACAAAACTGTAACTGAGGTGCTGGCCAGACTGTGTTCCTTACGGGAGCTTGGGGCTCTCTTCTAAGCTCACATGGTTATTGGCAGAATTCGATTTTTTGCAGTCATGAGACTCAGGTCTCTGCTCTCTTGCTGGCTGTCAGCCAAGGACCACCCTCAGCTCAGAAGTCACCCATGGTTTCCTGCTACAAGAACATCTCATAACGTGACAGCTCACTTCTCCAAGGCCAGCAGAACCTCTCACTCCAGTCTGCTAAGAGGGTGTCTTCCATAATGTAACATGATCACAGGAGTGACAGCCCATCACCCCTGCTTTATTCTATTGGCTAGCAACAAATCACAAGTTCCATCTGTATTTAAGGGCAGGAGATTATACAAGAGTGTGACTCTTTGCAGGTCATCTTAGAATTCTGACTCCTGTCGAGTAGTCAGTCAGTCCACTGTTCCTAGCCCTCAAATTGTTTTCCCTAAACCCTGCCTATGCCTTTAAATGGCCCCTCAATTAAATTCTCCTCAAATTATCCATTGGAGTGTTCCATCTGTTCCTGCCAGGACCCTTACTGATAAAATCCCTCTGCAAGTGACCTGCTTTGATAATATGCTTTCCTGAGTTGTCTTTGAGCCCAGGCCAGCTGGTGGCTGCACTCGAGAGAGCTCAGACTGAGAGCTGTTTAGCAGAGCACAGGAAAAGGTGGCCGTGGTTTCCACTCGGCCGGAGCCAGGGAGAGTGAATGAAGAGGGAGCAAGTCTCTGCAGCCAGGGGCCAAGGAGAGAGACTCTGGAACAGATGACGAATGCGGGATTTTGGGAGCGAAATGCTGAGTGGCGTGCAACGTACACCCTCTCACAGTCTATAAAATTTACACTGTGCACTCCTGCCTCAGGTTGGCATCTTCTCCCGGGGGAAACAAAGGGAAGAACAGAGTCCTGCTTTGAAGTTGGTTTGGAGCATGAACAAAGAACGTCTGTACCCAGCCATATCCGGGGTCTCTGTGGCCCCTGACCCCCCTGGAATAACACTTGGAAGCCATATGGTTTCTTTTCAGCACTTTGAACACTCAGATTTTTATTTTTCCTTTTAAAAAATTAAAATCGAACTTTCCATTTTAAAAATTATTGTACTTTAGAATATTTACTTTCGTATTTTTTAGAAAATTTGCTTGTTAAAAAGTACATATGTTCCTAGACCACTGGCCACAATGCATAGAGACCCTGTCTGAAGCTTGAAAATTTGTCCTATTTCTCAGCATTGCACATTTGTGATTATTTCATTAACTGTAACACACAATCAACCTGTGATCTATCTTCAAGGGATCCAAGGCCAGAAAAACAAAACTACTAAACTAAAAGCAAAAAACAACAAAAGCAGCCCAAATAAGGTGATGGTTTACCTCTTGCGATGTTACCTTTATTTGTGTATTTGAGAGACATGAAAGCCTTGCCTTAAATTCCATTCAGTTGCATCCTAAAGACAGTTATGTAAGGCATCATGGCCGTTCTCGGAGATAGCATGGAACAGTGGTTCCCAAAAACGTGGTCCCCAGACCAGCATCGCCACATTACCTGGGGCACTTGTGAAAAATCCAAATGTTTGGACCCCAAACTAGACCTGCTGAATCAGAAACTCTGGAGATAGGACCCAGCGATGATTTAACAAGCCCTCCAGGTGATTCTAATATACTCTGTGAATACTTTGTAAATCACTGGCTAGAAACAGAGGGATTAGTATTTAGTGACTTTCACCTGTGTGTTTAAGGGTAGGGCTCTTTAAAAAGAGAAAGAAAGGCCAGGCGAGGTGGCTCACTCACGCTTGTAATCCTAGCATTCTGGAAGGCCTAGGAGGGAGGATCACTTGAGGTCAGGAGTTCAGAAGTTCGAGACCAGCCTGAGCAAGAGTGAGGACTCCCCCCCACCTCTACTAAAAATAGAAAAATTAGCCAGGTGTGGTGGCACGCACCTGTAATCCCAGCTACTCGGGAGGCTGGGGCAGGAGAATCACTTAAGCCCAGGAGTTTGAGGTTGCTGTGAGCAAGGCTGATGCCACAGCACTCTAGCCCAGGTGACAGAGCGAGACTCTGTAAGTAAGTAAGTAAGTAAGTAAGTAAGTAAGTAAGTAAGTAAATAAGTAAGTAAGTAAGTAAGTAAGTAAGTAAGTAAGTAAATAAATAAATAAATAAATAAATAAATAAATAGAAAGAAGGAGATATCAGTACCTTGAAAAGTAAGATTCATTGTTCTTGGCTACCTGGGATGCCAGGCAGAGCAAGCCTGTCGCAAGAGCTGCCTGTAGGTTACTGGATAACACTACTTCTTCTCTACACCAAACCACTCTACTCCTTTCCTTTGAGCTTATTTTAGTATTTGGATTGAGCAGTTTTAGTCCAGCAGGTCCAGATATTGGAAGGCTCATTGTCCAGGAATGGTTTAAGATTTTTGAAACTATTTTTCAAAGGCATCTTTTAAAATGACCATTTGGTTTTTTTCCTTTTAATTATTATACTTTAGAAACTAGAGGTTGAGACAAATGACCTCTCATAATCCCTCCCAATTTAGAATTCCATAAAGTTCAAATGCTACTCTAAAACATGCTTTAAATACCATGACGTTAAAAAAATCAAATTAACCAGCAGTGTAACGTTTTCTATTTGAAACATTTCTCATAATCGTTTCCAGTTATTGCTTCTAACTCCTCTTTTGCCAGTTCTTGCCCACAGGAAGGGGAAAAAAATTCATATATCATTTGCTCATTTATTCCTGCATTTGTTCTATTAACTTTAACTGAGGATTAACAAACAGTGCAGCAGGAATGGAGCTAGGTGATGGGTATAAAAGGAGCTTCCAACCCAGTAAAAGAGAATGATGTGGAGACAGATCACTGCGGAACAGTGTCAGGATGTAACCACTGGAACAGGCCTAATGTGTCCCAGGAGCACAGAGCGATGGCCTTGAAGATGGAGCCAGGGAAGGCTTCAAGGATGATGTGAGTAGGCATTATGGAATGGGAGAGGGAGAAAGGCACAGAAGCGAGAAAAGGCTTGGCAAATGTGAGGGGAGGGCTGCTGTCCAAAATTTCTAGAACATAAAGTCAGATGTAGGGGATGTCAACAGATGAGGTGTGTAGGGACCTGATCAATGAAGGAGCTGTAGGTGGGCAGTGACCAAAGAACTGAAAGCAGGAAGGATATGATTATATTTGCAATTAAGGATTATCTCCCTGGCAGCTGAGGAAGGAATTAGGGGCTGATAGAACTGAGCAAGAGAAACTACTGAGGATGCTGACAGGTGGTCCAAGGGAGAATGATGTAGGCTTGGACTGGGACGTTGGCAATAAGGATAGAGAAAACTGGACCAACGTGAGAAATGCCCCAGAGGCTAAATGGGCAGCACTGAGTGATTACTTGGATGTTGATGATGAAGGACAGGAAGGAGTTTAGATTGAAACCCAATTACCAACCTAGTGACAGGTGGTGCTACCATCTGTGATTGAGAATATAGGAGGAAGATATAGTTTATATTCTGTTTTGGTACATGTGTGATGTTTATTTCTCTATCCATCTAGTAGGCAATCCTCTTCTTAGGGAGGAAAGTAAAAGTTCCAGAGAAACAGATTTGGGAATTATCAGCATATAGATGATATTGACACAATGGGGGAGTGTGGATGAGATCACCTAGGCAGACTGTAACAAAGACCATGGGTGGAGGATTAAGTCTTGGGGAACCCTGGAGTTTAAAGAATTAAGGAATGAGTGGAGGGAGGCAGGCCCATAAAAGACAGAATCAAAAGAATCATAAATGTCAGGAAACACAAACGAGGAAATATCACGGAAGTCAAAAGGAGCAACTGTTTCAGGAAGGAAGGGTGAGTTAACAATGAACAATGCCTAGGTAAGATGCAAGATGATGACTGAACACTCATTGCACAGAGCTATCGGGAAGTCATTGGAGGTCTTTAAGCAGCAGAATTTTAATAGAAACCAGAATACAGGGATTTGTGAGGCAAAAGAAAGTTGGAGAGAATGTCAATAATTTTTGGAGAATAGGGAAATTGGACAGAGATGATTTTCTTTTTAGATGAGCGTGACTAGAATCATTTGTCATCTAAGGGAAGATACTAGTGAGGGGGAATAATGAAAAAAAATTAGAGAAATGAAGGGGGAGCAAAATCTGGCAGAAGTGTGAGTGATGTCCCAGAAATGGTGAAAGCATGTAAAGACATACACACCACCCAGAGCAAAGGGTGGAGGACCAGGTAAGCAGCAGACAGACTTCAAATCCTGAGAAGGAGGACACTGAGGAGGAAGAGTCTTGGTAGGGGCGGCAGAGAGAACAAATGCTCTGAGAAGCTACCCTGCATACTGGGGAATCTGGAGTACAACACACATATCCAAAGCCAGATATATGCTCAGAAAAGACCTGAATACCATACACTTGCATTTCTGGCTGATCTTTGGGTTCCATGCAAACAGGAGGTAAAGGCTAAGGCAGAGTTGAAGAAGTACTTCAGCCAATCTACAAAGACCAATAGAGGTTTATTATTATTATTATTATTATTATTATTGGCTCCAGGCATTTAAGGAAATCTCGGTCAGGTCACTGGCTGACCATTATCACTGAGATAATGAAACAGAAACTTCAGTAACCACACAAAACAAGGAACATGGTCTCTGCAAAAACAGTTAGGGAGGCCAGGCGCCGTGGCTCACACCTGTAATCCTAGCACTCTGGGAGGCTGAAGCGGGTGGATTGCTCAAGGTCAGGAGTTCAAAACCAGCCTGAGCAAGAGCGAGACCTCGTCTCTACTATAAATAGAAAGAAATTAATTGCACAACTAAAAATACATAGAAAAAATTAGCCGGGCATGGTGGCACATGCCTGTAGTCCCAGCTACTCGGGAGGCTGAGCCAGTAGGATCGCTTGAGCCCAGGAGTTTGAGGTTGCTGTGAGCTAGGCTGATGCCACAGCACTCTAGCCTGGGCAGCAGAGTGAGACTCTGTCTCAAAAAAAAAAAAAAAACCAAAAAAAAAAAAACAGGGAAATGTCACTAAACGAACAGATGACTGCAGTCCTCAACAATCAACAAGAGCAAAGCCTATGGAGAGCAGAGAATTTGGCTCCCAGAGTTATCACAGTATAGTATTCAAAATGTCTAGTTTTCAACAAAAAATTATAGGAACGCAAAGGAACAGGAAATTATGTCCCATTGACATGAAAAAACAAGTTGACAGAAACCATGCCAGAGAAAGCCCAGATATTAGAATTACTAGAGAAAAAGTTTAAGTATATAAATATATTAAATAATATAATTTTAAATATCAACCACTTTAAATTTGCTCAAAGAACTAAAGGAGGGCTGGGTGCGGTGGCTCACGCCTGTAATCCTAGCACTCTGGGAGGCCGAGGCGGGTGGATCGCTCAATGTCAGGAGTTCAAGAGCAGCCTGAGCAAGAGCAAGACCCCATCTCTACTAAAAATAGAAAGAAAATTCATTGGCCAACTAAAAATATATAGAAAAAAAAATTAGGTGGGCATGGTGGCACATGCCTGTAGTCCCAGCTACTCAGGAGGCTGAGGCAGAAGGATTGCTTGAGCCCAGGAGTTTGAGGCTGCTGTGAGCTAGGCTGATGCGACAGCACTCTAGCCCGGGCAACACAGTGAGACTCTGTCTCCAAAAAAAAGAACTACAGGAAACCAAGGATAAATAACTAAAGGAAACTGATGATTGAAAAAGTAAATGATATCAATAAATAAACAGAAATTATAAAATAAACCAAATTTAAAAACTGGAGCTGAAAAGTATAAGAGCTGAAATAAAAAATTTACTGAGAGGTTCAACAGCAGATATGAATAGGCAGAAGAAAGAATCAGTAAACTTGAAGATAGGACAATTGAAATTATCCAGGCTGATAAGCATAAAGCAAAAAGAATGAAAAAAATGAACAGAGCTTAAGGGACCTGTGAGATACCACCAAGCATCCCAACATATGAGAAAGGGGTAGAAAGATATTTCAATGGCCAAAAAGATCCCAATTTGATAAGACGTCAATCTACTCATCCAAGAAGCTCAATGAACTCCAAGTAAGATAATCTTAAACATATCTAAACCATGATAATCAATCACATTTATAATCGAACTGTCAAAATCCGATGGCAAAGAAAGAGAGAACCTTGAAAAACCAGCAAGAAAGAAGTGACTCACTACATACAAAGGGCCTCATAAGATTAACAGTTGATTTCCCATCAGAAACAATGGAAGCCATAAAGCAGTATAATGACATATGCAAAGTACAGAAAGAAGAGAACTGTCTAGCAAGAATCTATATCAAGCAAAACTATTCTTCAAAAATTAGGGAGAGGCCAGGTGTGGGGGCTCATGCCCAAAATCCCAGCACTTCGGGAGGCCCAGGCAGGAGGAGGATCACTTGAGGCCAGGAGTTTAACCAGCCTGGGCAACATAGTGAGACCCTATCTCTACAAAAATTTAAAAATTAGTCATGCATGGTCGTACACATCTGTAGTCCTAGCAACGTGGGAGGAGGCTGAGGTGGGCGTATTGCTTGAGCCCAGGAATTCAAGGCTAAGATCATGCCACTGTATTCCAGCCTGGGCAACAAAGAGGAACCATGTCTCAAAAAAAAAAAAAAAAGGAAAAATTAAAATACTCTCAGCTAAATAAAAGCAAGTTGAGGGAGTTTGTTGCCACTATAACTGCCCTGAAAGAAATGCTAAAAGTAGTCCTCCAGGCAAAAAATGCAAGGATACTGGACAGTAAGTTGAAGTCATATGAAGAAATAAAGAATTCTGGTAAAGGTAACTACATAGGTAAATATAAAAGCCAGTATTATTGTATTTCTGGTTTGTACCTCCTCTTTTTGTTTCCCCATATGATTTAAATCACAGTGTATCAAACAATAGTTATAAATCTATTTTAATAGGCATACAATGTATAAAGATGTAATTTATGACAATAACATAAGGAAGGGTGCAAAGTTGTACAGAAACAGAAATTGTATGTGTTATAGAAGCTAAGTTGGGATCAATTCAAACAAACTACATTGTTATAAATTTATGATGCTAAATGTAATCCCCATGGTAACCACTTTAAAGTAACTTTAAAAATTACACAAAAGGAAAAGAGCAAAATGGTGCACTAAAAAAAATCAATGAAACACAAAAGAAGGTAGATCAAAGGAATTAAGAACAAAAAAGATATAACATAGAAAAAATAGCAAAGTGATAGAAGTAGAGTTTCAGTAATAATGTATAACATATAATTATGCATATAAATATAAATATATTAAATAATATATAATATTTATAACATTAAGTAATATAACTGTAAATGTAAATGGATTAGACTCACTAATTAAAATACAGAGACTGGCAGACTGGCAGGAAAACTATTCTGTTTGATACTGTAATGGTGGATGCACGTCATTATATAGTTTTTAAAACTCACAGGACTTACAACACAAAGAGTGAACCTTAATGTGCCACACTAATGTAAAATGCTAATAATAAGAGAAACCATGTGCATGGGAAGCAGTGGGTATATGGAAACTCTGTGTACTTTCTACTCAGTATTTCTATAAACCTAAAACTGCTTGTAAAAAGAAAGTCTATTAATTAAAAAATATAACTAATGCTTTCTATAAAAGGCTCATTTTAGATCTAATAAGTTGAAAGTGACAAGATGCAAAAAGATATTCTATGCAAATAATAACCAAAGAGGAGCTGGGGTAGCTATAGTAATAGGAGGCAAAAGAGATTTTTAAGTCAAAAATTATTATAAGAAATAAATAAGGTAATTATATATTAACAAAACAGTCAATTCATCAAGAATATACAACAACTATAACTATAGATCCACCTAACAACAGAGCTCCAAAATACATGATATAAACATGGACAGAAGTGAAGGGAAAACAGTTCCACAGTGATAGCCGACGACTTCAATACCCCACTTTCGATAATCAGTAGAACGTCTAGAGAGAAAAGCCGTAAGGAAACAGAGGACTTGAATAACACTACAAACCAATTGAAACTAATGGACATATATAGGACACCCTGCCAAATATAGCATAATACACATTCTTCACAAGTGTACATGGAACATTCTCCAGGATAGACCAAATGTTAGGTCCTCAAAATGGTCTCAATACATTTTAAAAGACTGAAATAATACAATACAATACTACAAGTAGCTTCTCTTATCACAACAGAATGTTGTTAGAAATCAATTACAGAACAAATATATGGAAATTAAACAACATGCTTTTAAACAATGAAGCCGTCAAAGAAGAAATTACAAGGGAAATTAGAATACTTTAAAATAAATGAGAAAAAACACGCAACATACTGATAGTTACAGGATGCAGCAAAGGCAGCATTCAGAGGGAAATTTACAGCTGCAAATGCCTCCAAGCAAGGAGAAGATGATTCAAATTGCAAGTGCTTTTCTGTGGTTTATTTTAAGCTCAAAATAAGAAAAATCCCTTGAGTGGGTTTTGCTTGTTCGAAAACTTTAAAAGGTACTACAGTCTCCCAACACTGCAGCTTCAGGGCCTAGAAGACTCTGCTGAGCCTCAGGCCCTGGCAGCCTGGCTTCTGGTCAAGTCATCAAGAAGTTTCTAGAATTTAAGATGGCAGCTCTCTTAACAGTTCTTCTCTGATAATAAACAGAGGGGACGCTTTGTGGCCAGGAGGCAGTTTGGGTTGGTTATAAGACCTGTTTAATTTCTCTTAGGAAAAAAATACAAAATAAAACAATTTCTGATCACTGGCACCAAGGAAAACAGCCCTCTGCACAGAACATTTTACTCTTCCACAACTGCAGAAAATTCATAGACACAAAAAAACCCAACAGGCCAAGCACAATGGCTCATGCCTACAATCCCAGCACTTTGGGAGGCTGAAGTGGGAAGATTGCTTGAGGCCAAGCATTTGAGACCAGGCTGGGCAGCATAGCGAAACCACATCTCTACAAAAAATAAAAAAATTAGCCAGGTGTGGTGGGGAGCAACTGTAGCCCCAGCTACTTGAGAGGCTGAGGCAAGAGGATTGCTGGAGCCCAGGAGTTCAAGTCTGCAGTAAGCTATGATTGTGTCATTGCACTCCAGCCTAGGTGACAGAGTGAGATCCCATCTCTAAAGAGAAAACCAAACAAACAAAACACCAACGACCAAAACCACTTTTGGTCACCTCACATTTTTAGAATGAGCAAAAGAGATAGATGAGTAACTGAATGATTAATATGATTTTAATTATTATAATTAATCAGTGAAAACATGATTATGCCCAGCTCTTATCCTGGATCAAGCTTATAAGTGCTTTATCCCCAAAAGATCCCTATTTCAGAAGCATGTAAAACTCAGAAATTGTCATTAAAAATGATTGATTCCATTAGCTCTGAATATGAGATTCTTCTAATGTCACCCTGGGACAAAAAGAGCCTGTAACAATATAAGACCTATAGGCTAACAGTCAAATAAGGGCCTAATGACTAGAGAGACAGGAGCAGAATTCCTTGGGGAAATCATCTGGCCATGATGTTTCCTCTGCACATGGCTCTCAGCTGGCCTCGGGCCTGCCATGCAACTGTCTCTGTCCTTGCTAGGCATAGGAACCAAGGTGCCCATGTCCCTTAGATGTGGAGTCAGTTGTTCCAGAAAATCTCTTTGATTAAATGGCAAATTTTATTCCCTTGCATTTAAGTGGATGGGTTCGTGCACAGCTATGTGTATAAATTATGCCCGGCCAGCCCCCATGTCACACCCACTCAGCTTATCTCTGGCCTTTGCTCAGCCCCTTGCAGAGACCCTCCAGCCCCAGGTTTCATCCCCCAAGTGGGAGCTGCTATGGCCACCACCTGTCCTCACCCCAGGCCCTGGAGTGCTACAGTTAAACTGTGGTGCCAGTAAGGAACATTCTAGCATTTGTGGGCTAGCTTACATACCTATTGATCATGACTCACATTATTTCTGTGGGAAAATACCTTCTGAGTTATTGTTTGTGTTTTTTTGATATAGGGTCTTGCTCTGTTGCTGGGGCTAGAGTGCAGTGATGTCATCACAGCTCACTGCAACCTTAAACTCCTGGGCTCAAGTGATTTTCCTGCCTCAGCCTCCTGAGTAGCTGGGACTACAAGTACGTGCCACCACGCCTGGCTAATTTTTATATTTTTAGTAGAGACAAGGTCTCAAGATGTCGCTCAGGCTGGTCTCAAACTCCTGACCTCAAGCGGCCCTCCTGCCTTGGCCTCCCAAAGCGCTGAGATTATAGGTGTGAACTATCATGCCCCACCCCTTCTGAGTTTTACACCAACAATTTGCAACCTGCATTTGAATATTTACATTGCCTTTATAATGCCTCTTCTTGGAATTCCATGGAAATGAATGTCCATAATCATCAAAATGAACCAGTGAAGGGCTGAGCTTAGGGCTGCAAAATACCGTAAATATTAAAAGCACATCTAGTGCTTTTACCTAGTGTCATCACTAGGTAAAATAGTAAGGTAAACTGCAGATCATAAGTCAAATGGGCCTCAGCTTTCTCAACTGTGAAATCAGAGCATAAGATCTAATGAGATCATATCAAAATGTTCCTGAAGTTGTAGGGTGGTACATAAATTCAAATCATCATCATCCATAGTGCATTTGTAAGAGCAAAGACTCCAGACGGGGGTCTTCCTTGGTCAAATCCTGGCTTTGAACCATTCTATTCTATTTACACTGCTAACCATTCATTCTATTTGCACTATTCTAGCTGTGAACTTGTGCAAGTTACTCAACTGCTCTGTGCCACAGACATCATCCCTCAGTATCCGGGGGGCTTGGTTCCAGGACCCCCCGCATACACCCAAATTCACGGATGCTCACGTCTCTGATAGAAAATGGCATAGTATTTGCCTATAATCGATGCACATCCTCCTGCATACTTTAAATCATCTCTAGATTACTTATGATTTATTATTTATTACATGTAATACAATGTATTACATTTAATACAATGTAAATGCTGTGCAGATAGTTGTTATACTGTATTGTTTAGGAAATAATGATAAGAAAAAAGTCTCTACCTGTTCAGTACACGTGCAATTTTTTCCCCAAGGTTTTCAATCTGAGGTTTGGTGAAGCCTTTGTATGTCTGGAACCCAGGGATGCGGAGCCGACTGTATACCCTGCTGGGTATGATAATAGTAGCTGTAGGACATGATGGCTGGAGGATTAAAATGTTAAGATATGTAAAGTGCTTGGGCACACTGGTGCTAAGTAAGTACCAGCCCCAGCAGTGGGGCGGCAGCGTCTGTGACAAGGGACCTGGCCTAATGGACAGTTAATGGCCTGGACAGAGCAGGGCTGGAAGCTGACAGTTCTGCCTGCAGGGGTGTTTTTATTGTTGTGATTATATGCGGCTGCTTTCTTGGTCACTCAAGAGGAAACTTGGGAGCTATTTTAGATATGTGTTGATTTTGGCTTAGGCATCTCTAGATAAAACTGTGAAGTAGATTAATGGTTTTCTTTATAACTTGCTATTCTTTTTTTTTTTTTTTTTAAGTCCACATGCTGTGGTGGCCCCAGCCCAGGATTCTCAGGCTGCATTCTCAGAACTCACCTAGGCTTGCTCTCTCACCTGGAGCTGTCAACCTGCAGTTAACTCTGCAGATTGAACACATACCTTTATCTCTGCTCTCTTCACACCCACTGAGAAGCCATAAAGGAATAAAGTAGGAAGAATTAATTGCATGGCAGAGGAGATGCAAAAGATGTCAACAAAAGATGTAAGTGTTTGGACCAAAGGCATCTAATTTAGTTTCAGTTATTTTCATTCTGCTGAGTGTCTACACCGGGAGAAAGCCAACAAAATGTAGATTGAATGTACTGTGGATCCTTAACAGGCTCAGAAATTGGAAGCACCTGACGTCTCTAAACCCAGGGGCATCAGGATGGGGCTGGAGACAAGAGGATTCACCAAAAGGCTGTGTAAGAAGGAGCTGGACCCCAGATCTTCCCCCTTGCTCCACAGGGCCAGGGCATGTTGCTCCTCTACCATCTAGCAGGTGACAGATTTGCTATCTGAAGGGGGTGAACCAGGGATGTTCTGATCCAGGGGACATGAGTCATAGCAGAGGGTAAGAACACAAAGCCTAGGCCAAGTGTGGTGGCTCAAGCCTGTAATCCTAGCACTCTGGGAGGCTGAGGAGGGAGGATCACTTGAGCTCAGGAGTTCAAGACCAGCCTGAGCAAGAGTGAGACCCCTGTCTCTACCAAAAAGAAAAAGAAAACAAAACAAAACACAAAGCCTTACTAAAATGAGTAAGTATCCAGAAGTCATATATGACCAGTCACTGTCTCAACCCCACCACCTGGGATGGTACACTAGCTCACTGCTTTTTCTGTGCAGGGTGACTGCATTGCAGAACTCTAGGGAACCATTATTTCGCAGGCTACAATAGGAGTAATGCTCCGTGGAGCACCTGGGGGAACTAGTTAGCTCAAGAGAAAAAGCCAGTACTTCCCCATCGTCGTACGGTGAGGCCCCCCAGTTGACAACCCCGTACACATACACTGAACCGATCCGCAATTTGGTGAACAGACAGTCAAGGATCACCAGGCACTCAGGGAAAGCCTCTACTACGAAGGCCAAAGATCAAAACAAAAGAGAAAAAGGAACTCGGAACAAAAACAGATGGTGCAGGAAGAAGACAACATCAGACACAGAAGATAACGTATCCACGACACAGGTAGAGCATCTTATGAAAAGGAACAAAACTCAGGGAGTATGAAAGAATGCTTAGAAATTAAGAATAGGACACAGTATTACCCATAGAGTGGAATATTTTTCAGCTGTAAAAAGAATGAAATACTGATTTGTGCTACAACACAGGTGACCCTTGAAAACACGATGCTCAGTGAAAGAAGCCAGACAAAAAGGGACTCATATTTTATGACTCTGTTTACATGAAATGTCCAGAATAGGCAACTCTGCAGAGACACAAAGAAGCTTAGTGGTTGGTTGTTTAGTGGCTGGGGGGAAAGGGAGACGGGAGGGCGATAGCCAAAGGGCATAGAATTTTTTTTTTAGGGTAATGAAAAATGTTCTAAAATTGAATGTGGCGACAGTTGTGCAACTCTGTGAATATACTAAAAACAATTGAATTTTACACTTTATATGGACATATTGCATGGCATGTGAATTATATAATTATATATGTAATTTACATATAATCTCAATAAAACCATTCAAAAAAGGAAAAAAGAATAGGATAGCAGAAATGAAAAATTTCAAGAGGGTTAGAAGACAAAGAGGAAACAATCAGAGTAAAAAGACAAAAGATAAACACCAAAATAAAATTAGAGCATCAATTCAGAAGGTAACTCTGACTAATAGGAGCCCCAGAATGAGAGAACAGAGAAAATTAAGAGGAAATATTATCAAATAAATTGTGTGAGGACTTGAGTTTGATGGTATAGAACCCTAAACCTAAATAATAGTGGTTTAAGCAAATTACTGGTTTCATTTTTATCATATAATGGGTAGTTAGCAGACACAGGGTCTCTATGTTGTCAACAGAGACTTGGGTTCCTTCTATTAATATCTCTGGGCTTTGACATCTTTAGTTTTGTTCTCATCCTCACACAAAATGGTTTCCACACATCCTCTTCCCATCCTGGGCATTGTCACTATGTTTCAAGCAGCAAAATGAGGGTGGAAACATTCATGCCAAGTATAACTTAACCTTACATTGCATTGGACAGGACTATGTCACATGACTTCATCTATCAAAGGTGACTGGGAAGCTTTAGTTTGGCACATTGCCATCCTGCATAGATACTCTTAGTAGCAAAGAAGGAAAGATGGATTTGGTAGACAATTAGAGGCCTCAACTGCAGAAATAAACAGTTTCCTCAAGAACTAAGAGACTGATTTCCCAGATTTAAAGAATCCACTGAGCACCTAGGACAAAGAATAAAAAAAGACCCACAACAAACCATACATCGTAAAATTTAAGAATACTAGACTTTTAAAAAAAATTCTCAAAGCTTTCAGAGAGAACCAGCAAGTCACATACAAGGATCCAGAATCGGTATACAATAGTCTCAATAGCAACACAGGAAACTCTCAGAATTGGAACAATACGGTAAATCCTCACTTAATGCCGTCAATAAGTTATTGGAAACTGTGACTTCTAAGCTGAACAATGTATATAATGAAAACAATTTTACCATCAGCTAATTGATACAAACTACAGTTCGATTCCTACAACATATTTCTGGTCACAAAAACATCACCAAACTTCTAAAGACCCCGAACACTTCTAATATTAAACATGGAAATAAATGTGAGCTACACATGCATTTAAGAAAGACTAATAAAAACAAGTGAGATAATTATTTACCCCATTTTTGGTGAATCAGTGAGTGACAGCGATCGTAGTTGTGATGGGCTGAATCAAGGAATAAATGTTCGCAAAGTGAAAATTCCAAGGCCCCCCCCCCCGCCACCACACAATCAAAACACTAATGAATACAGCCGGCTCACTGAGCGCTCTCATGTGGCATCAGTTATGGCTGTGCATTTGTATGATTATTGTGGACTTTACAATTGTATTCATTAGTTCATTTTCCAACCTGCTTATTCCAGTTCAGGGTCCCGGATGACCAGAGCCTATCATGGCAGCTCAGGGGACCAAGCAGGAACCTGCCCTGGGACAGGGCACTGTCCCATGGCAGAGCACACTCACACACACCTGCACTCACTCATCCTGGCATCAAGTAGACACGCCCATGAACCTAACACGTGCAGCTCTGAGATGTGGGAGGAAACTGGAGGACCCAGAGAAGCCCCACGTAGACGTGAGGAGAACATGGAAGCGCCACAGACAATGGCCTCAGCTGGAATCGATTTTTTTCCTCATTACCATTGTAATGAAATGGCGCTGAGCCAAGTGAAGTTATCTGAAGACTTGCTGTATCTTCAGAATCTGAGGTAAGTTTATCCTAGAGTTCTACAGTAAGTACTAAATTAGTATGTCCTACAAAAGTTGTTGATGAATGTGTAGCGTGGTCAAGATGTTTGTTGACATTTACTGTCCATCACTGGAGCTGTCATTCGACCACTGACCACATGAAAACCAGAAGGCACAGACCTGCGGAAGAAATAGCAGGATCTCTTTAAAAAGTGGGTAACGACTGGGTGCAGTAGCTCACGCTGGTAATCCCAGTACTCTGGGAGGCCGAGGTAGGAGGATCACTTGAGGCCAGGAGTTCATAGACCAGTCTGGAAAATATAGCGAGACCCCCATCTCCACCAAAAAAAAGAAAAAATTTCCCAGATGTGCCTGTAGTCCCAGCTATTTGGGAGGCTGAGGCAGGAGGGTCACTTAAGCTCAGGAGGTTGAGGTTGCTGTGAGCTATGATTGAGCCACTACTCTCCAGCCTGGGCAACAGAGAAAGACCCTGTCTCAAAAATAGACAAATAAATAAATAAGTTAGTATTTATTTCAAGAAGTTACTTTAAGTAGTTATTCCCAAAGACAATAATTTGACATATGCAGCTGTCATTTACATCACACTCTGTGAAATTTGACCTTCTGTTGATATCAAATAACTGTTCTCCTAAATTAATTTTTCTTTTTTATTTCAAGTTTTCTTACAGATATAAAAAACAGGAAGATGGCTGTTTATGTTGGCTCCATTAGCAGCAACAGAGCTTTGCAAATGGCTAATAATGGTGGTTTGATAATGTCATCAGATGTTTCAAAAAGAAAAGCAGTTCAGCCCAATAATGGCTTTTTTTCCCCCATACCATTCATGGAATCAATGTAAGACGTTCATTCTGTCAAAGGTGAAATGTCTGACATTATTGCTAATTCTATTATAAATTCAGTTTAAAAAGTCTCCATTCAAAATACAATGATTTGGTTTTGCAGGGATACTATAAATGCAATTTATGGATGAGCATTGCACTGTGAAAAAAATAACACACTCTTCATACTGTGTTAAGAAACCAAATGGTCTTGGCAATGATTTCTTGGATATGATACCAAAAGTACAGGCAACTAAAGCAAAAATAGACAAGTGGGATTACATCAAACAGAAAAGCTTCTGCACAGCAAAGAAAACAATCAACAGAGTGAAAAGGCAACCTACAGAATGGGAGAAAATTTTTGCAAACTCTGTACCTGATGAGGGTTAATATCTAAAATATATAAGGAACTCCTGCAACTCAATAGCAAAAATAATAAATAACCCAATTAAAAAATGTACAAAGAACTTGGATAGACATTTCTCCAAAGAAGACATGCAAATGGCCAACAGGTATATAAAAACATGCTCAACATCACTAATCATCAGGGAAATGCAAATCAAAGCCATGAGACCTCGCCTCACACGTATTAGGATGGCCGTTATACATAAAGAAAAAAAGAAAAACAGAAAATAAGTGTTGGTGAGGATGTGGAGAAACTGGAACCCTTGTCCACTCTTGGTGGGAATGTAAAATGGTGTACTTGCTAAGGAAACAGTATGGAGTTTCCTCAAAATATTAAAAACAAAACTACCACCTGATCCAGTATCTTCTGAGTATTTATCTGAAAGAATTAAGATATTGAGGAGATATTTGCACCCTCGTGTTCATTGCAGCATCATTCACAATAGCTGAATTAGGAACAACTTCAATGTTCATTGATGGATGAATGGGTAAAGAAAATGTGACATATACACATAATGGAATATTATTCAGCCTTAAAACAGAAGGAAATTGTGTCATATGCTACAACATGGAAGAACCTTGAGGACATTACGCTAAGTGAAATTAGCCAGTCACAGAAGGAAAAATACTGTATAATTCCATTTCTGTGAGGGAGGTATTTAAAGTAGTCAAACCCATAGAAGCAGAAAGTAGAATAGTGGTTGCCAGGGCTGGGGGAGGGTATACCCATTGCTATTCAATGGGTATAGAGCTTTAGTCATGCAAGATGAAAACGTTCTAGAAATCTGCTGTACAACTGTACTGTACACTTAAAAATTGGTTAAGAGGGTAGATTTCATGTCATGTGTTTTTTACCATAATTTTTACAAAGCCAAATGGAGTAGAAATATATTTGGAATTGTTCATGGCATACACATAATTTGTAATTGCAGGCAATCAGGCTGTGATTGCCTTCAGTTTAAATAGAAGTGGTAGCTGACATCATTTACAAATGTATAGACAAAGAACTACGATGTTATTAATATATATACACACAAACAGTTTTGTGATAAAGCTGATGGATAAAGAGTACCTCCACCTGGAACTTGCTCATTATGTCCTGACCGACTCTGCCTGCATCTGCACCCACACGCCGCGCCCTGTTTCAGACTGTGATGGGTAAAGCGTCCTTGCTCGTGTCAGAGGGCCTTCGTGACCCCTTCAGCAGTGCTGTTAATCTCATCTCCTCTTCTTCCTCAAAGACTTCACGCCTGCAATTTTCTCTTCTCTTGCATCATCAGTTTCTATCTCTTGGGTCAGTGCCACCGACATAAAATACATTCTAGTACCTTCCATTGCTTAAAAAAAATTCTTCCTCTGATCCTAAATTCTTCTCCAACTATCAATCCTATGTCTCTTCCTCTCACAGTAAATCTTCTCCCCAAGTTCTGCCTCCACCTGCTCGACTCATCTTTGTCCGTCTCCTGGACCTACTCTGGGCAGGATTCTGACCTCGCTGTCTCTTCCGCTAAAACTGCTCCTTTCAAGGTTATAATGACCTCCTTGTTGTAAATCCAGTGTCACATTTCTGTATTTTATTTGGCTTTTTAGCACAATCGACTACTCCCACCTCCTCTTGAACTTTTCCCCTTGGCTTTTAAGACACCTCGATTGTTCTGTTTTATCCTATCGCAGCCTCATTTGCTGGCTCACCCGTGTGGTTTGACCTCTAAGTACAGAAAGTGCCCTGCTTGGTCCTGGTCCCTTTGCTCCTTATCTACAGTTGCTCCCCTGGGTAACACTCCTTAGTTCCATAAATACCACATATATGCTAATAGTTTATATCTCCAGTCCTGAAGTCTCTGAACCCCAAATTAATATATTCAGACATGTATTTGATACCCAAATGTAAATATTTAATGGATGTCATCAATTCAACCTGTCCGAAAAAGAATTCCATTTCCTCTGGTCAGAATCTAGTTCACCCCGCCTTTGTCCACCCCAGTAAAAAGCACCATCACCCACGTGCTCGGCACTCAACGCCCTCCGCCGCTTGTCCCGAATTCGCCCATTCCTCCCCACGCCCATGACTACTCCCGTCCCAGCCACTGTCATCTCCTGCCTGGACCTCACCGCCCTTCCTAACTTGCCACCCTGCTTCCCGTGCTTGCCTCTTCCACAAATCTTCCTCCTCACAGAAGCTAGGATAGCATCTGAAAACACAAATGCAATCTTGCGGCTCTTCTGTGCTTAAAAATTCTCCAGCGAAAGTAAATTTCTCTCTTGCTGTGGCCTGCTAAGGTTCCATGACTGTGCTCCCGTCTGCCCGTCCCTGTGGCTTACTGTGCCTGTCCATCCTGACTTTTGGTCAGTTCCTAGAGCATATTAAGATCTTTCTCCCCTTAGGGACTTGGTACTAAATGCTCTTTTCATCTGGCATCTTCTTCCCTCAGATCTACACACGGCTGGTTCTCGGCTCCTCAGAGAGGCATTCCCTAACCAGCCTATCTAATGCCACTGTCTACTATGTTACTGTTTGTCTTTTCTTTTTTAATTTTTTTAAGATACAGAGTCTCACTCTGTCACCCAGGCTGGAGTGCAGTGGTGCAATCATAGCTCACTGTAACCTCCAACTCCTGGGCTCAAGTGATCCTCCTGCCTCAGCCTCCCAAGTAGCTGGGACTACAGGTTTGGGCCACCATACATGGCTAATTTTTTAACTTTTTGTGGAGACAGGGTGTCACTATGTTGCCCAGGCTGGCCTTGAATTCCTGGCCTCAAGCGATCCTCCTGCCTCGGCCTCCCAAAGTGCTGGGATTACAGGCATGAGCCCCCGCCCGGCCTGTTTTTCTTATTTGCACATCACCATGGGAAAGCGTTGCTACTTCATGTTAGTTTACTTGCTTATTGTCTGTGTTCCTCACTAAAATCTAAGTGCCACAACAAAGTAGGGTTGCCAGATTCAGCAAATAAAAATACAGAACATCCAGTTAAATAGATAAAGAATAACTTTTAGTATGTCTTATGCAATATTTTGGACATACTTATAGTAAAAAATTATTTTCATTGCTTATCTGAGACTCAAATTTAACTGGGCATCCTGTATTTCATCTGGGATCCCCGTGCAGGAGCAGAAGTCTCACCTGCTGTCCATCACCGCAGTCTGATAATAAGTGATGACGAAAGTCTGACATATGGCAAGCACCCTATAAAATATGCTTAATGAAACAGTAATTAAATGAATGAGGGAAGGTAAATGTATCAGTTTGTGTGATGCTCAATCTAAAAATCTAGTTTTAGTTTTCTAGACTGTAACCCAGTGGTTCTCAGACTTTACGTGTATCAGAATCACTGGCAGGCTTGTGAAAACACCTATTTCTGAGCCTTAGCTGCAGAGATCCTGATTCCATAGGTCTGAAGCGGGTTTGAGAATTTGCATTGCTAACACACTCAGGTGAGGCGGAGGCTGCTGGCCCAGGGCCACACTTTGTGAACCGCTGGCCTAGTCTACATCTGAGGTCTATGACTTGCCTATCAAGCAGGCAACCTTCGCTCAAATTCTATTTAAAGAGACAGAAAACAACACTGGAGTGAGTATTCTAGTCCACCAGGAAACGAAAATTGAGTTGATTCTCACCTTGTAAAACAGGAGCGCCTTCTGCATCGTGGCTGGCCTTTAGCTGTGTGCAGCAGAACCAACGCTTAAAAAAGAACACCCCCTTGGCTGAGTAAAAAGTCTCTCTACACACAGGAATGTGTATTTCAGGACCAGATACACACCTTCAGGGAAAACTCACAACAATCTGGGTATCTCAGGGCAGAAAACAGAGAGCTTTGTGACAGTGTCTCAGAAGCTGGGCCAAACAGAAGTCCCATGAGGGCCCATTTATGTTTTCCAAGTTAATTAAATTTAATCAGTTGTTTCAGAGCTAGTTTTCCCTCCAGGATTGGTAGCCTGTGACAACAGACAGAGGACAAAGAAACAGCTCTACCAGGTGGCAACATGATTATGCCTCAATATAATTTATGAATACTTAGGGACTTGTGGGATCCCTTCATTTACATAAGATACAACTCCTCACCCTCCGCCCAAGCAACTCTGCCCATTTACCTTGCAGATACTTTTTTCCATCTTCTCATTTTCCCTTGGTGCCACATGGCCAGACTGGTATCTTCTAATAATTTTTTTGTGTTTATATTTTTCATTTTATTTTATGAGTGAAGAGACTGAATCGAGAGTTTAACTATGCTTCAGAGATGAAATAACCACAAGTGGCTGCCACGACGATTTTAGCCACAGTTCTATTTCCCCAGGTTCCCAAAATCAAAACCATCTTCCCTTCCCCACTTCCATTCTCCTGCCAATCCTACTGCTCACTGTGCACCTTCCTTTCTATTCTTTCCCGTCTGCCCCAGCCGCCCTCGTCCAGGTTTTGCAACTTTCGTTGTGTTCCTGCTTCCACCCTTTGCCGGCCACCCTCAGTGCGTCGCTTCACTCACTTGGTCCCGCTGAGTACTCCCTGTGTGTCGGACTGCGCCGAGCACCGTGGGAAACAAGATAACGTCTCTCCCTTCTTTTGAAAGCAGCTATCTGATCTGACTATCTCTTCCCTATGAACCTGCCAGGACTAGGACATGCTCTGAATCCCCCTATGGAGCTTGGATCTTGCCTGTACTTTCTCCTCCTTTGCATCACGGTACAATAGTCCTGTGATTAACTCCAAGGCAGCATAAAGGTCGTTAGCATATAATGTGTCTGGAAAGAAAAAAACATGATATGGCATATCTTCATTAAAGCACTTCATACTAAGTCCTCCCTGCAATTAACGATGTCCCCTACCCCTTCTAGCTTTGGAGCATCCAGTGTGACAAATGGCATTTAAACAGCATTATAGTTAATCATGTCACGAAATTGACTTGAGCCAAACAATTCTGGTACTGGCAATCTGTTTCTTCTCATTTGGACTCTCCTCATAGTATTTCCAATGTTGCATGTTTTTTATTTTCAGGAAAGGGTCTTGAGAAAGAAACCTCACCACCACCTCAATTCCAGCATCTGAATATATCTGTTCTGGTTTTCTCTATTCTTTTCCAGGCTCTGTTCTTCAGACATTAGCATTTTTTTTTACATATTCTTAATCACAGGGCATGTACAATTTTATATTTTGCTATTTTCACTTAATATTATATTATCAACATACTCCTATGTTGTTAATTACAACTTTCAATTGCAGCATAAAATTCCAGTGCGTACATGTGCTATAATTTATGCAGCTATTGTACTAATATTGAATAATTTATGGGTCCCTTTCTTCACACCCATCACTCCTTATAGATTCCACTGCAATAAACATCTTTAAGCTTAATAAAAATATTTCTTAGGATCAATTGCCAGGGGTGAGTGGGACCATGTGAAGGGAGATAAACACTATATAATGGTTATTGATACCTTAGCTAAATTACCATCCTAAAGGACATAACCAGTGTAAGAGGCAAATTTGTACACTACATTGTCAGGATGCCCTGTAACAAAGGAAATGGTCCATGTGCACTCTGACAGGACTTTCTGAGGGTCACACCCCCATCTGACCCGAGGAGTGTTACATTCATATCCATTGACGATCTGCCAAAATATGGGCACAATTTATGCAAACCTATGGTGACGTGTCATCTGTTCCTAGGCAGCTTTCAAAATATCGTATGGTTATGTTCTCCTTGCAAATTGACTTTTCCGGATATGTCCATCCATTGTAATGGACCCAACTCTAAAACACTGAAAGGGGAGGCTCATGAAAGAAGGGAGGCCATGGATGTCGAGAGTCCACAGAAATTCAAAGCCAGGGATTTTCCAAGCTTCGGCAAGAAACCATCAGGGAGGCTCAGTATGCGACCAAATGTTATTAATAATCTTTGTGCTGTGATTGTTCCAACTCTTAAGTACTTTCTTTAAAATCGCATTTGGCTCAAAAAGCAAATGGGTATTTGACTGATGAGGAGGCATCTCAGTTTTTTGAATCTCTCTGGTGGGGGAAGAGAGCAACCCTGTGGCACCCTCCCAGGACCTTCCCCAGTTGTGTGTTTCTCACCCTAGTCTCCACCCCCGACCAGGTGTTTTGGAAGAGCAGCTTGTGTACTTTTTCATCTTTGTGATAAACATTCAGCTGTTTATCCCTCTCGCTATGTCATGGGTATGTGTGAGGGTGAAATCGATAATATTATACATGAAGACTTTTAAAATCTACAAAAAGCACTAGAGTTCAAAGTATAAATATTTATTAACATTTCCAACACAACAAGAAAAAAAGAGATAGTATTGCCAAGAAACTGGAAAAAAATTGCTGATATAGAGGTCAATGTAAGAATACAGTTGAACATGATTTTGGAAGGCTGCTCATAAACATATCAAGTTAGTATCAAAATTGTTGAATTTTGAAAGGTCTAAATAAATACACATTTTTTGGTTTCTTGAGAAAATATTCAAGATTTTAGTTAAAAATGGTGAATATTTTCCTTCTAAAGCATTTTTTCTTAAGATGACTATGTAGATAAGACTATATTGAACTTCAGCTGTTGTATATTAACACACTGTTGAGAAAGACATCAATTCTGTAACTGAGAATCCGTTAGTAGGTAATATGCTGATATTTATCTAAGAAAGTTTTTGAATGCTATAACGTTCAGCCTGTTGTGGTAGACACTTTGGAGGATTGAATAAGAAGAAAACCCTGTCATTTCCGTTTATAAGCATAACTTTTTCTCATAAGGAAAGATTTGATGTTTAGATAATATGGCGTTTAAATTGCTTATGGTTCTCTTGAGTGTTGAGAGAGGCCTTTTACTGCCTAAAACCTGGGATTGAATCAGCTAATGAATCACTGGTCATTATTGTTTTAAATCCCCACTTGCCAATTCTGAGATATTAGAATAGGGATGCAGGGAACATTACAAATTGTCATTTGATTATTTAATGTGATTTCTGGGGCACCTGGAAAGCTTCTCTGAGCAACAAGCCCTCTCTCTCAGTTGTTCACTAGTCCCTTATAGTTCCAATTTGGATGCACAATTCCTTTGCTTTAGACCTTGCCTCTTTCAAAACGGTGGAGGTGACTAGTTGAGCTGATAGTCACCTAAACTTGGTGTGACTTGGTTTCAGATTTTGTCTTGAGAGAGATTTTGTTTGGGAAAGAGCTTAAGACCCAAAATACGGGACGGAGATTCCAATGATGGGGCAGGGGGAGGGAGGAAACTCTGGCTCACACCACAATATGGTGTAAGATCAACATTGTAGAAAACACCAATAAATCTTGAAAAACAGGTAAATCTGAAGTCTTGCTGTAAAAATGTGGAGCAACATGACATTCTATGGGATGACTACATAAGTAGTGAATAAAGGGAATGAATCTCCAGGAGAAACATCTAGACCACTGTTTAGGTGGACCACTGCACTCAGGTGGAACTTGAATCATCCAGAATAAATTGGGGGTGGGGAAAGAAGCAGCAGAGAGAGCCCCTGGGAATGTTGGCAGCCCAGCCACGAAGGAGCAGTACAGATGGTTTGACTGACAGTGGTTTGGTTTAGGATTTTTCAACTTTACAGTGGGTTTGTCAGAGTATTAAATACACTTTCAGCTTAAGCGATATTTCTGACTTATGACAGGTATGTCAGGACGGCCCCATCACAAGTCAAGGAGTGCCTGTATTAAATGAGACCACCCCATGGGAACCCAAGCCCTGTAGCTGATGAGCGCTGGGTTCTACCAGCGGCAGTACTTCTCGTATGTGAAAGAGACGAGAAAGTCTACATCACCCGGTGACTTTCACCCTTAAACTTGCTTTTCTGTAAACCAGTTTGGGACTGAACTCGCAGACCCTTGATCATATTGTTTCCCTCAGACGTGGGACTCAGGTGGAACGTGCCCAGCCAGGTAGCGGTGGCTTTGCCCATGTCCTGCAGGAAGCAGCCCCCGGCTTTCTCTAGGGGAACATCTGCTCCAAACCCTTAATTTGCACAGCCCTCAGTTCCAGCAGCCTAAGAAATTGTTCTTAGGACTTAAATCTTGTAAAACAGCCAAAACTCCCTTAAATTCTTCCTTGAAAGGGCCCCTATTATGTGAGGAAGTGCCAACTCCACCCTCGGGGCTGCTTCCTGCTTGGCAATTTAGAAAGAAAGCAGAGCAGTGAACTTTCCTAGTCATTATTCACCTCTGAAAGGTAATCAAAGGGAATGCCTTTCCTTCCATTATCCTATTGTTGAATTTTATGGAGGACAGCTTCTGAATACAGATGTTGTCCGGGGAAGCCAAGAATCTAATGTAAACAAGAATTTCCAAATAGTGCTTGTTCAGATGATCTTATTTCCACGGCCAGTGCTGCTAAGTTACTGTAGGACAGCCAGCCTCCATATTATTGAATTCACTTACACAGTTGAACCTCTTCTGCCTGCTGGACACTCAGACAGGCCATGGGGGCAGAGCGCTAGCTTTAAATTTCATATAAATGGAATCATACAGGGTATATTCCTTTGCATCTGGCTTTTTCGCTCAAGCTCATGTTTGAGCCCATCCATCATGGTGTTGCGTGAAGCTATAGTTGTTTATTTTAATTGCCGTATGGCTTTGCATTACAGAAATATGCCCCCATTTATGTATCCATTCTGCTCATAATGGATATTTGGGCTGTTTCCAGTTTGGAGTGTGTATTAGTTTCCTATTGTTGCTATAACAAAATAGTGTGCATTTGTTATCTTACAGCTCTGGAGGTTAGAAGTCTAAAAGGGGTCCGAAGCGCTGTTTTTCTTTTGGAAGCTTTAGAAGAGAATCCATTTCCTTGACTTTTACAGCTTCTGGAAGCCACATATATTCCTTGGCTCCTGGTCACTTTCTCTATCTTCAAAGCCAGTAACATAGCATCTTTTCTTCTCTCTGAACTCTGCTTCCATCCTCACTTCTGACTTTGACCCTCCTGTGTTCCTCTTATAAGCATCCTTGTGATTACACTGGGCTCACGTGGATTATCCAGAATAAATCTCCCCATATCAACATCCCTAACTTCATTACATCGGCAAAGTCCCTTTTACCATGTAAGGTAACATGTTCCATTTCCAGGGATGAGGCCATGGATATCTTTGAAGGGGGATTATTCAGCCTACTACAGAGCATTATGAAGAAACCTACTATTGACATTCACCTACATGTCTTTTGGTGCACACATTCTGCATTTCTCTTGGGTATATACCTAAGAATGGAATTGCTAAGTTAATAGGGTATGTATGTGTTTGGCTTTAGTAGATTCTGCAAAAACGGCTTTCCAAAGTGGTACTAAGTTACATTCTTACCACAAGCACATGAGAGTTCCAGTTGATTGGCATCCTCTCCAGGACTTAGTATTGATATTTAACCATTGTGAATATATAGGGATGTCTCATAGTGGTTTTAATTTGCACATCTTTGATGAATATTGAGGTTGAGTAGCTTTTCTTATATGTGTTGGTCATTTGGATGTCCTCTATTGTGAAATATCTGGGTTGATTTTTTTAGTTTTTTGCCCATGTTTCTATTGGGTTATCTTTTCCTTATTGATTTGTAGGAGTTCTTTATATATTCTAGATCAAAGCCCTTTGTCATTTATATGTGCTACAAATAACTTCTCCCACCTTGTGTTTGGTGTTTGACTCTTTTAACGGTATCCTTTCATGCATAGAAGTCCCAATTTTAATACAGTCCAATGTATACAAGGAAATCTCAGGAAAACTTTTAAAATATTTTGAACTAAATGAAAATAAAAACAACATATCAAAATTTGTGGAGGGAGGCCAAAATGGTGCTTGAAAGAGCTTCCTTAAATGTTGGTCCAGTGGAGCCATTTGAAGTTTTGCTTTGTTACAGCATTTTTTAATTAGTGGACTTAATTTCTTTATTATATATAGAGAACCAAATATTATATATTTGGGTTTAATTCTTTTGTTAATTTTTGCAAGTAATTTTTTTTTTTTTTGGAACAGAGTCTCACTCTCTTGCCGAGGCTGGAGTGTCGTGGCATCAGCCTAGCTCACAACAACCTCAAACTCCTGGGCTCAGGCGATCCTTCTGCCTCAGCCTCCCAAGTAGCTGGAACTACAGGCATGCGCCACCATGCCCGGCTATTTTTTCTATATATTTTTAGTTGGCCAATTAATTTCTTTCTATTTTTTAGTAGAGACGGGGGTCTCGCTCTTGCTCAGGCTGGTTTCAAACTCCTGACCTTGAGCGATCTGCCCGCCTCAGCCTCCCAGAGTGCTAGGATTACAGGCGTGAGCCACCATGCCTGGCCCAATGTTTTTTGCAAGTAATTTTTTAAAAAATAACTTGTCTACTTCATTAAAACTTTCAAATTTATGGGCATAAAGTTTTCCATAATATTCTCTTACTATTTTTTAAACGTAGGTTTGACAGTGCTGTCCTTCTTTTTAATTCTTTGTATCATTTGTGTCTTCTCTATGTTAATTTATCTTGGCCTTTATCAATCTTCAAAGTGCCAACTTTTGGCATTGTTGATTTTATCAACTATGGATTTATTTTCTATTTTACTAATTTCTGCTTTTTTCTTTGTTTCCTTTTTTTAAAGAGTTATATTTGATTTTCTGATTCTTAGATGATTGGTTTTCAGCCTTTTTTTCTTCTCTAATATGTGCATTTTAAAGCTATAAATTTCCTTCTAAGCTTGACTTTAGCTGCATCCCACAAGTTTTGAAATGTAGAAATTTAATTATGGCTTAATTCAAAATATTTTCTAATTTCAATTGTTAATTCTTCTTTGACCTATCGGTATTATAAGAGTATTGGTTAATTTCCAGACAGATGGGGATTTTCTCCTTAACTTTTTGTTGTTTTTATTTTTAGCTTAATTTCAATGCAGTCTGAAAAAGTATTCTAACATTGCTATTGCAAATTCTCAGTACCTTGGTAGCTCTCCAGAGTTCTAAAAAAGATGTTTTTATATTTAATCCAGCTTTCTAGTTGTTTTCAGAAATAAGTCTGATACAGAGTAACCTGTCCAGCTATTGTTAGAAGCACAACTACCACCAGTGATAATTTAATTAACTGTGACACCATCTCATCCCTTGATCACCCGTATCCCGTTTTCCAATTGCAACAAAAAAAGTCATCATTGCATTCACGGTCAGAGAGTTAAGTAACGTAACCTCAGAATTTCATCTTATTTTCTCCAAAGCCTAATTTCTATCACCAAGATGCCATTTATTACATTAATTACTGCTTCCAAGATCCTCCCTGGCAGACTCCACATTTTCTATCTAAACTTATTTCTCCTATATCTTAGCTTGATTCCCCCACCATACCATACCGCTCCTCACTTCTCTTTGAATATCTACCCTTTGATTATTTTTATCTAATGTGTAAGAAAGTAAATACACAGTATTAAACGAAAAAAGAGTCACGTGTGTGTCCCTAAAATTGTCTGGAACACCAACAGTGCCACATTTTTGGAAACTCGGAACTGGTGTGAGAAACTACGTCTGATGGGGAATACATCACATAACCGGTATAACTTTGAGTTCTACATTTTGAGATTCCCATTCCAGTTTCAAAATCTCAAAAATGGCGCACAATTCTAGAAATATTTGTATCACTCAGGTATAATTTTACAAGTAAAGGCACGCTCTACAAATAGACTGCCTCCAAAGCTGACAACGGCAGCCCCTCAGATGGGCAGCGCTCTTAACTGGAGACATAAACAGCCGTGAGATTTACATCCCCAGCTTCCGTGGTGTTACTCACATTTGAATGCATCCCAGGGAGAGGGTAGTACGCAGAAATTACAGGGCAAAATAAAACAAAAAACTCTCTTTTGATGGGAATGGAGTTGGTAAAATGTTTTTAGTGTGACAGACTGATTGTTTCTTTCTGAGACTTATTCGAAGAGTAATGCCAACTGTCCCAGGCAGACTAAAATGTCTCATTGTCAAGCTCTCAAGAAAAGACGAATCCGCTGAGCCCCTGTGTCGCCCATTCCAAGCTCAGCCCCTCTGCTGCAGCCTGTGGCTATTTCCTCTCCTTTCCTTAGTGGCGAGAACACCAGCTGCTCACTGACTGTGAAGTCACTACCCAGGTACCGCGTACCACAGAGATTAACCCGCTCCTCGGCCTTCTCCCTGCAACGTTCCCCTTCCCTCTAGCATTTCCTCACTGGCCCTAAGTGCAACCCTAACCCTTATCTCAGAATCTCCTAAGATTAGGGGTGAGGATTTGCCTCCCCGTAATCATCCCAAAAGAACAGAAAACGGTGCCTAGTTCAGCAGCGGGACAAAACAAGGAACCATGTCACCCCGGAATTGGGCACGCTGCTAAAATCAGGGCCACTCCCCCGTGTCTTCAGCAGTATTTTATTACAGTGAAGAACACACGGTTCCTGCTGGATGAGTCGCCTGCCAAGGTGTGGCCAACACAATGATGTCATGCCCAGGGGAGGAAAACGAACATCCCACCCTTTGAAAACAACTCCCCAGGCAGATGGAGCCAGCAGAGCGCAAGCCTGGCCAGCAAAACCAGTTGTAAACAGAGTAAATATGGACCTGGCCGTTTTTCAATGAGATTCCACATCCTGGGAAAGCCAAGAAGTAGCAGATACATCTTTGGGGCCCACCAGATACCTACAGTGGCTACTTAAACACCATAAGCAATGGATACACATACCGGATAATGGATAACGGGAGGGATGTCCTCAGCCTCTTTCTCTTCTGTGAATTTGAAGCCACCTGATTAGAGCAGAGACGTGATTTATCCAAGTTCTGCCCTTGGTTTCCATTTCCATTAGGGCCTTTACGGGATCCCAACAGATATCACTCCCTTCCCTGCCTGATCTGTCGCTTTCATTACACTGACATGGAAGATGTAGCATCTGTCTGTGAGCAAACGAACCTCCCGACATGGCAGCCACATCCCAGCAGCCCCGCCCCGCCCACTCCTGCCCTTTGACGGCAGGGCAGCTCCCCAAGAAGACAACAGAGGGGCTGAGCCAACCCCACCAGTTTGTTCTAAATTTCCCATTAGACAAATCACTCTGTCTTTTCTGAGCAGAGGTAGAGACAGGGCAGGATGTTATCTAGAGCCCCCTCCTCCTGAAGGAGCCATCAGATGGGAGGAATAAGTCACCTGCAAATCCAACCTGATGGCACACCTCCCCAGGGACTGTAGCCTCCAGCCCCACACCCAAACACCCTTGGCAGAACACATCTCTCCAGGGATGATAAAGCGTGTATGTGTGTGCGCATGTGTATGAGCAGGCAGATATGTGCAGATGTACGCAAGGGTGCACAAACGTACATATATGTGCATACATGAGTTTGCATGTGGGCATGTGTGCGCACAAATGTGTATACAAATTTGCCTGTGGGGCAAGTGTGCATGTGCGTATGTGTGCATTGTGAGTTTGCATGTGAACTTGTAAGTGTGCAATTGTACATGAATGTGTGTGTGGGTGCACATGCGTGTCTATAGTATAGGTATGTGTGAGTTTATGTATCAAGCTTTGGAACCAGGCTGGGTTCCTTGCTTGGGCAGATTCATTGCAACAAACATTCCTTGAGTATCTACAATGACCAATGACTGTGGCGACCATAAAGAGGAATATTACATTTCTCTGGATCCAAAAGCCTTGCAAGCTCGTAGGAAAGATGGACACGTGAGCAACCCTGTGCAGGACAAAACCAAAGATGCGAAACGCCATGATAACTCAAGGAAGAGGAGAATTGTTCTGCTTTGTGGGATGGCAGGAACGTTTGAGGTCAGCTTGAGAGGAGACAGGAGGTGACAGGAGGGCAGTCCAGGCACAGGAATAACATGAGGTGGAAATACAGGGCGTGGTTAAGCAATGGGGCATTTGTTGTGCCCAGCACAGAAACGAACATGCGTTACATCAGATCAGATATGACATCTGGCCATTCTTCACCACATTCACAGGGTACGTGGTGACGAATGATGGGAGATGGCCAATTTGTGGAGAACTCTGACTATTGTGCTTGTAAATGTGAACTTCCTTCCTCCAGGCAAAGAAGCCATTGTTAGAATGGAGAAGGGGAAGGCAAGGGTGGGGCTGGAAAGTTCAGGGTTAAGAGGTTATTGCTGGTCTAGGTGAGAGATAATGAGGGGTCAAAGGGTGACACATTTTACAGATACACTTAATGGTTTTCTTTCTTCTTTTTTTTCCTTGAGACAGGGAGGGCAGTGGTGCAATCATAGCTCACTGTAGCCTCGAACTCAAGGACTCAAGAGATCCTCCTGCCTCAAGGAAGGACTGTGAGTAGCTGGGACTACAGGTGTGAGCCACCACACCTGGCTAATTTTTAAATTTTTTGTAGAGACAGGGTCTTGATACATTCCCTAGCCTAGTTTTGAAACCCTGGCTTCAAGTGATCCTCCTGTCTCATCCTCCCAAAGTGCTGGGATCACAGGTGTGAGCCACTGCACCCAGCCACTAGTGACTTGATCTCTCTAGATTTTTTTTTCTTTTGAGAAAGCATCTCATGCTGTCACCTAGGCTAGAGTGCAGTGGCATCATCATACCTCACAGCAACCTCAGACTCCTTGGGCTCAAGCAATCCTCCTGCTTCAGCCTCCTGAATAGCTGGGACTAAAGGCGCGTGCCACCATGCCTGACTGATTTTTCTATTTTTTATAGAGATGGGGTCTTGCTCTCGCTCAGGTTGTTCTACAGTTTAAACTCAAGAAAAGTTTCAGTCTGAATCCTCAGGGGGAGCCACGAAGAAGCAGTTTCCTAGAACAAAGGAGAGACAGCTCTTCCTCTGGTCTTTTCTGCTCAGACGACAGCAAGCCATGTTCTGGACACTACAGTGGGCTTGTCCGGCGGTGGATGACCTGACAGAGTGATGAAGGGACTTGAAACCACATGTGTCACGTCAAGGCACATTTGTGGGTCCGAGGAGCTGTCAAGTTCCAGCAGAGGACAGGCTGCAGGGTGGCTCCGGCCCACAGACCAGCCTCTGGTAAGGCAGCTAGGATGCAGGGGAAGCCTTAGCGTGCCGCATCCGCCTGGAAGGTCTCAGGCTGCAGAATTCAGAACCAGTGGCTAAATTTATGAAGTTAGAAAGACAACTGAAGTGGATTCCAAGAATGAAAAATGGTTAGCCAGAAATATGTTAGGACCCAGGCCGCTAAAAGCCAACAAGAACTGAAAGAGATAGAAAAATCAAACACCAAATGATGCAAAGACACATAGACTAGGGGCTGCCCTTGGCTCTGAGGGGTGTGGTGCAATCTCAGAGTTGCAGGAACTGGGCTTCCTCATCCTGGAGAAAAGGTGGTAGCTGTTAACTAAATCATGAGCTCCTGGAAGGCAGAGAATACAGATATGATGTCTTGATCGGTAGATAATAAATAGACATTGGTTGACTGATTACTTTAGCAAGCTTTTCAAGAGGATAGTCTCCTAATTCTTACCTTATACCTTTGGAATGGCTTTGGTTTTCTGGTTTCTCTCTTTTTTTCTTTTTACCCCCTGGTAGCTGTTATTGCCTCAGCAAACTAACGCTGTTGCTATTTCAGCATCTTTGCTAAGAAGGGCATCAGAGCATCTTTATGTCGGGCTGAGCTCACTCATCCAGATTAATTCCTTAGATGTTCCACATAATTTCTGGTAAAGTCACCTTTTGGTCCAAACAAAAAGCAGATAACTCACTTTATCTATGAGCCTTTTATCTTGTTTACAACCCCAAATCTCCATCCATTCCAATTTTCATGGCAAGAATTGCTAGAAGAAGAAATGTGGACTTTGGAAAGATATATTAAGTCTGCACTTTGCTCCTTGCTATCATATGAGTGCCTCGGTATCCTGGCAATTTCTGATTCAGTTCCCTGGGGATTACAGAAACATCATGATCGCTGAGCTCGCTAAGCTTCTCACTGGCTTTAAGGAGGTGGCCAATTTCCGCTTTTATTTATAGGAACTCCAAGAATGATCTCCAAAGACCAAGAGTCCAAGAAGATATTTAGAATCTTAGAACTTGAGAGGACGTTTGGGACCATCTAAACCCCTCCCATGTCAGATGAGTCAACTGAGACTCCAAGGAGTGTGGCTCGCCTAAGGTCCTTCAACTAAGTGGAATTTTGGGGCTTTGAACTGAGCAATCCAGGCTCAACCTACCATGTCGTGTCTCCTTGTTGACAGAGATACTTGCAGTGGATCCAGATATTAAAAATGAATGCAAAAAAAGGGGCAATTAAAAATACAATAGAAAGGCTGGGCGCAGTGGCTCACGCCTGTAATCCTAGCACTCTGGGAGGCCGAGGCGGGCGGATAGCTCAAGGTCAGGAGTTCAAGACCAGCCTGAGCAAGATCAAGACCCCGTCTCTACTATAAATAGAAAGAAATTAATTGGCCAACTAAAAATATATGTAAAAAATTAGCCGGGCATGGTGGCGCATGCCTGTAGTCCTGGCTGCTCGGGAGGCTGAGGCAGAAGGATTGCCTGAGCCCAGGAGTTTGAGGTTGCTGTGAGCTAGGCTGATGCCATGGCACTCTACAGCCCAGGCAACAGAGTGAAATACAATAAAAAGCAATCAAAACAAAAAAAGCAAAAATAAGGGGGAAAAAGTCTTAAACAAAAATACAATGAATGTAATATTTGCTCCCCAGCAATTTCATTCTGTTAAACACATTTATGCATCCAAAAGACAAAGCACTCTCAAACTATCTAAACATGTGTTTCTCAAAAGGTTCATTGTATTTTTTTATGCAAAAATGACAAGAAGTTATCATCCTTTTCTGAGCAAGTGATGACAACCCGAGCACCCAACATTATGAAAATTCAGGTATATAAGTTTAGCCCTTCATCTGCCTCAGTTTTTATCCCCAGAACAAAGGAAAATTATAGACATTGTGCTGACAATAGAAACGTAAGCTTTTCTTTCTTTCCTCTGCTTTTTCGTTGCTAGGGTATAAGACCACGTGTGTCATAAAACTCTCTCCCATCTGGCTGGTTTTGGAGACTTCTCTGGGACCCAGTTTTTACAGCTGAGCAGTTAACTCTCCAACACTTAGGAGCTGCTGAAATAAAGGAGATTTCAGAGAGAGGAGTTCATGACCTTATGTTTTTGTGTGTTTTACTGAGAACCGACCTCCTGCATTACTGGGAAAGAAAATGCTATTAAAATCTCTTGGGTGAATACTTCAATGGGCTGATTTCATTTTAAAACTAATCATTTGGTGCATTTTAGAAGGCATGATAAATGATGTCATCTCAGATATTAACAGAACCCTGGATAACATGCTCTTCACTCAGCGTTTGATTACAACATGTCAACAATTCCATTAGGCCACACAACAACGTTTGGAGTCTAGTAAAATGCAGGGGATAAAAAGCAACATTGTTTGACAGTATTGAATAAGTACCCACAAAACCTGTGGTCCCCGACCCCCCGGGCTGCAAACTGGTACCTGCCCGTTAGGAACCTGGCCACACAGCAGGAAGTGAGTGGCCAGTGAGCGAGTGAAGCTTCATCTGTATTTACAGCCGCTCCCCATCGCTCGCCGCCATGCGCCCTCCCCTCCACCCCTGACCCCCTGGTCCGTGGAAAAACTGTCTTCCAGGAAACCAGTCCCTGTGCCAGAACGGTTGGGGAATACTGCCCCAAACTATGAAGTATCTATGAATTAACCTAACAACAACAACAAAACCCCCCACAAAGTTAGGCCAAAAAAATTAAAATTCTAATAAAGAACATAAAGACCAACCAAGTAAATAAGCAGATATATATCATGTTTGTGAAGGACAACTTAGCACAGAACAGATGCTAATTCTCCCTAAATTAATCTCTAAGTCAATGCAATTTTAATCAAAATCTCTCAAGACGTTTAAGTCAGAAAAATTCTGAAGTTCATAAAGAGTAAAAGTCCACAGATAGCCAAGTGAATTCTGAGAAAGAAAAGAAAAGAAGGACTAGCTCTGTCAGACAGTAACCCATACGACAACACGTAAACATAGCGGGACGATGGCCTGACGGACAGAACAGGAAGTTCAGAAACACTGTCATGTCTGTATGGGTCATTTGTACACGGTGGAGGTGCCATCGCAGATCAGAGGGGAAAAGACAGATTATTTTAATGGAAATGTGGTTTGCTCTGTCGGAAAATAGATTTAAATTAAAAGTTAAAAATTTAAATTTATTTTAATACATGATAATGTATAATTACATTAATACATAATAATTTTTTTTTCTGAGACAAGGTCTTACTCTGTTGCCAAGGCCAGATACGGGGTCTCATCATAGCTCACAGCAACCTCAAACTCCTGGGCTCAAGCAATTCTCCTGCCTCAGCCTCCCGAGTAGCTGGGACTACAGGCCTATGCCACCACGCCTGGATAATTTTTCTGTTTTTTGTAGAGACGGGGTCTCGTTCTTGCTCAGGCTGGTCTTGAACTCCTGGCCTCAAGTGATCCTACTGCCTTGGCTTCCCAAAGTGCTAGGATTACAAGCGTGAGCCACTGTGCCCGGTCCATAAATATTGCTTATATGATGATAAATTAAAGACCAAAATAATTATTTCAATAAATTAAAAATCACAACAATATAAAGAAAGAAATGCCAAATAGTTTTAAGACCACAAAACTACTAAATGGAAATATTGAAGAAATAGCTTTAGGAGCTTAGAATGGCATGGTAGATTGGGAGAAACAATGACCGCAACTGCAGCTTCTCCCATTAGGAAACGGGGTCTTTTTGTTGACTCCTTGAGTTTGGGTGTGGCCATATGGCTTGCTTTGGTCCACTGCACATGAGCAGATGTGAAGAAGCAGATCCTTGCAGAGCCCACGTTCACTGGGCTCGGCCTCTGTTGCTGCTGGAAAGCCCGGCAGGCCATATGCAGCAGCTTGGGCTAGCCCCCTGGGGGATGAGAGCCCGTGTGGAGTAAGAGGCCCAGCCATCCTAGCTGAGGCCCTACCACGTGAGGCCGCCGGACCACCCAGCCCCAGCCAGTCAGGCTCAGTACCAACAACCCACAGCAATCAGTCACTGTTGTGTTAAGCTTTGGAGTGTTTTGTTAGACAGCAAAAGCTAACTAATTCAAGTAGGGGCACAAAAAGTACAAATATCAATGGGAAAATGGATAGGTTTAATGGCATCAAAAGTAAACACCTTAGATAAAGGCAGCAGACAGGAGATGGGCTGGAAGAAGATGTTCTGCAAACTACGACAAAGGATTGAAATCTAAAATATCTAAGGAACTTTTGCAAATCAGTGCAAAAAATGTAAAAATAGGCAAAAATATAAGAAATTCACAGACTTAAAGCTGGAACGGCTCATAAATATATAAGGAGACTTGAACTCATTTGTAATCAGAGGACTGCAAATGACGTTAAAAATGAGATACTACCTTCCAACTATGAGACTGGCAAGAAATAAAAAGTTGTATAGTAACAAGTGCCGACAAGGATGTGGGGAAATGAAGCTCCTCCTCGCACTGCAGATGGGCAGGAGTCACTTTCTGCTGTTATTTGTGGAGGTCAGCGAAGCGGCACTTAGTGAGAACATGTACATATATGTACATTCTGTGTGCCCCGGCAATACTGCTGCTGGGTGGTACCCCAGAGAATCTTTCTGACAGATGCACAAAGAGACTCGTGTCAGTATGTTTGCAGTAGCGTTACCTGGTGGTGTAAACAGCTGGAAACAATCTAACTGTGCTCTAGTCCATGGATAAGTAAAATGTGGTATGTACGTAGGATGGAAAAAAGAGACAGCAGCCAGAGCAACAAATAAGACTTGCTTATATCAACATGGTTATATCTCAAAAACATGTTGAATGAAACAAAAAAAATAAGCAGAAAGAGATATACAGCATAATACCCACAGTTAAACTAAAGTCTACTTCATATATGTGAAGGTATGAGTTGGAAGAGCACACATTAAAACACAGGTAGTCAGCTAGGCGTAGTGGCTCACGCTTATAATCCTAGCACTCTGGGAGGCCGAGGCAGGAGGATCACTGGAGCTCAGGAGTTTGAGGTTGCTGTGAGCTAGGCTGACTTCATGACACTCTAGCCTAGAGGATAGAGTAATAAAGTAAAAAAATAAAACATGGGTACTCATGGGGAAGAGAATAAGATTGGGGATGAGTAATTAAGGGACAATAACAAAATAAAACCAAATCAGAAAATTACTTTTATAAGGGTACCTATTGCTTCTGACTACATGAGCTTTACGGATAAAGCTGTGATTTGGAAAACAAAGTACAAAAAATATAAACAAAAAGAAAGAGCCTTATGTAAGTAAAATACAAAATACAGAGTGATCTCTCAGCTTTGACAACATTCTGTCGGTGCCTCAAACATCATATTGACCTATAACTCTTAATGGGTGCCCAGTAAACAAAACAAGATGAAAGGCAATTTTCTCTTCTTAAGGGAAGAATCCACGTGGCGAAAAACCCCAGGCTTGTTGCTTAACTCACATAACAAAAGGCATCACATCAAACCCTTCCCTGGTTTCTAAGCCGCATTCTGCTCTATGGCTTTGCCGCTTTGTGTAATAACAACCACTTCTTTCAATACAAAATCAATATCCAGGCAGGGCCTCATACTTTATACCACTCTGGAGCATAATTTCTTTTATACAGTTTCCAAAGGTGAGACCAAAACTATTTCATATTCTTACCTGAAAAAAGCCATTCATGCAAGCATCGAGATGGTGTTCTCTGATCTGAGGATTTTTCCTGGGGGCCTCAGTCTCATTACTTTGGTTACCACTGGTTAGGTTTTTCATAGTCATTTGAGTCTGTGGACACACAGAATAACCCGCAATGAGTTTGTAGGTGTGGTGGGCTGGGGCGGGGGGTGTGCTAAGCACAGGGACGGTGAAACCAAGCAAGTCCCATGCGGAGCCAAAGAGCTGACTGATACGCGCGCGAGTTTGCGCTGTCAGGGTCGGTGACGGGTAGGAGAATTTAACAGTGTTGAGGAAAGCAATGCCCAGATTAGTGGAGACTGTTCTCCATTTCCAACAAATGGAACTATTTATATGAAGGGGGAAATATCCCTAAAACAACAAAAACCCACTGCTAACCTCAAAGCTTATCAATTTTAACCACAACGATTCACCACATGGCTCAGCTGATTACCTGGAATCTGAGACAATTCCATGAAGGAAATAAGCTGATTTTAAAAGTTAGAAATAACTCAACTAGGATTTTCTTTTTATTTTAGTTTATTTTGCTTTTTACTGTGGTTACTCCACAAGGTCCAATCGCCACCTACACGGGCGAAGTTGGATGCCAGGTCAAACATTAACGAAGACCTGGGGAGATCTCAGGGCAACGAGTGGGAAGAGACATGTGTCCCTCAGTTTGTTGCAGCGGGACCACAGGGAATTTTTCTCCCTGTTTTAAATTTCTAATATTGTTGTCATTAAATCGACCAATAAATAACATGTCCTAAATTTAAGCCTTCCTTATGGAGAAACAAACAAACATGCTAATCTTTCCTCTCCATCATGCTTTGGGGAAGACTGACTGGTTCCCTAGGAGATTATAAACAAGCCACTTTCTTCTGGGTCATTGTAAGGTTTAAGTACAGGCAAAAGAGGACAAGAAAAATAATCAGAGGCATAATAGATGGGTAGATGGAAACAGAATCCTAGCGTTGGAAGGAATCTTGGAAATGTGTTTTGTTGGTCCCCTCAGCCCTTGGCCCACACCTAAACTCTTAAAGCCCCCAGGAATTTACTGTGCTGAAGACCTCCCAGGACAATGCCTAATCTGTCTTAGAAGCTCATTCTAGTGTCTAAGAATACTTACTGTCAGGAAATTCAGCTTTGTGAGTAAATTTGGGCTCCACTCACACCCATTTCCTCTGGCTCTGATCTCGGGTGGAGAAGGACCGGAGCTGGACACATCCTCACACACCCAGTGAACATACGTGAAGGTTGTTACCAAAATAGCCCCTTCCCCTCCCCGCCCCAGCTTTCTCAGCTCTGAGTTAAATGATCCCAGACCCTTTAATCTCTCCCCATTGGTCTCATTCTCTGAACTTAGACCTACATGTGACTAATCTTTGACCTATAGTGCAGTAGACAGTTGCCACTGGCTCTAGGGCATCCAACTGTCTCGGCTTGCCAGGATGTGGGACAGACTTTCAGTGCTCGAACCAGGAAAGTTCCAGGCAAACCAGCACAAGTTGGCCTGGCTGACTCTAAGGAAAGAAATGCTACTGCTGGAGGAATGGTCCTCCAGTGCTTAAAGGGAACCCCTCAATTAATGCCGTGTCACTAATGTGGAGACAGGACCAATCTTGAAGGCTGCTACAGTTCGAATGTCCCCTCCAAAACTCATGTTGAAATTTAAGTGCCACTGTAACAGCACTAAGAGGCGAGGCCTTTAAAGAGGCAATTAGATCATGAGGGCTGTGCCCTCACGAATGCATTAATGCTGTTAGCGAGGGAGTGCTTAGTTACCTTTAGAGCGGGTTCCTGATTAAAAGGATGAGTTCAGCCCAATTTTCTCTATCTCATGTGCTGACTTGTCCTTCTGCCAGGTTATGACACAGCACGAAGACCCTTGCCAGATGCTAGTGCCATGCTCTTAGACTTCCCAGCCACCATAATTGCAAGAAATAAACTTCTTTTCTTTTATTTATTTATTTATTTTTTGAGACAGAGTCTCGCTCTGTTGCCCGGGCTAGAGTGAGTACCATGGCGCCAGCCTAGCTCACAGCCACCTCAAACTCCTGGGCTCAAGCGATCCTTCTACCTCAGCCTCCCAAGTAGCTGGGACTACAGGCATGTGCCACCATGCCCGGCTAATTTTTTCTATATATTTTTAGTTGGCCAATTAATTTCTTTCTATTTATAGTAGAGACAGGGTCTCACTCTTGCTCAGGCTGGTTTCGAACTCCTGACCTTGAGCAATCTGCCCGCCTCGGCCTCCCAGAGTGCTAGGATTACAGGTGTGAGCCACTGCGCCCGGCCAAGAACTTTTAATTTTAAATTATGAATTTTGGTTTCAGATGGGATTTTTAAAAGATATAAAATTAAACTTTTGTTTGAGAGCAGAACTTGTCTAAGAGACTTAAAACTAGATTATATATTTTATTGTACTGCGATTATAACCAGCTGTAGCTCATAAAGTATCATTAAATTTCAATACATAACCTAACCCAAGACGCCAGACTTGTAGAGGACAGTAGAGGCTCCTTCCTGATCAATGAACAATGGGGACTATACCCCTGACTCCTGCTTCTGAGGCAGAAGTATAATAGCTTCCCATTTTAACAATTCTATGAAGGATCTGCAGTTTCTTTGAAGTGGTAGTCTAAAATTATTTCCTTTGAGGAATGCTTACCTTCTGAACCACTTTTATGTGGATTGAGGCCTATGAAGGAAGGGTCAAGAAAGCTCTTATCTGTAACTTATTTGTGCTGCTAAACTATAACTATAAAAAAGATAAAAGTATGATTCTCATATGAATATAAAATTAACATGTGTCAAAAGTTTAAACTCATTAATTAATGTGGGAACTAGCAAGATGTTGAAACCAGTTCAAAGAAGAAGTCGAAGAACATTATATATATATATATATATATATATATAATGTGTGTGTGTATAAACACAAATACATATACACTCATACACACACAATCAGGACTTCTGAAACAAATTTGCTAACAGATGAAAAATTGTTTCCTAGCTTAAAGGGAAATAAAATGCAATAGTTGGGGTTATATTTTCTACATTGCAGAATCTATTGTATCTCCACTAGAAAAAACTCATTTTCCTTGCTATGGATAAGAATTATTTGCATTTCTGTCTATTTTCTACAATTTAACTTCTACCCCTACAGAGTTTTAAAATAGCCTTGTCAATATAAAGACAATTAAAAGTGAAAACACACATAAAATCAGATAAGCTTTCAAGGTCCACTAGACAATGTATTGAAATGCAGTGAAAGAAAACCCAGTAATCTTATCTGCCAATTTTCATGTCTTGGAAATTTTCCCAAGAGCTTCTAGTTGTATCTAAGGTTGATTTTTTTTTTTTTGATCTAAAAATTCTATTTTGGCTGCCTTCATGCTTTCTTAAATCCATTTATCAAATAATTGTGACATTATTTTAGAGTTTCCCTTCAAAGAGATTTCAATGCACAAAATCAGGAAATCAGTTGTCCAGAATGTCGGCTTACAAGTTTACTTTTCCCTCCGAATAAACTCTCACAAAATAAGTAAAAACAGAAACTCATACTTTGTCTTAAGCTTAAATGACAATTTATTTTCAAGAAAGATATACTTCCAAAAAATTATAACACTTTTAGTAATAATCTTACATGGAGATTTGGAAGTTATACTTCCAAAAAATTATAACACTTTTAGTAATAATCTTACATCTCACATTCTCAAATAAAGAACTGAAATTAAAAATTGCAAATTTTAGCAATCTCCACTTTCAGCACTTCGATGGACCCAGAATTGACTGAATAAGCCTAATGGGCACAGGCACATTATAATACACCAAACTGTGGCTAGAATTAATAAAAAATAGAAGCATGTATTTCAGACACTACACATTTATTGATTACATACATTGGCACAAGGTGCCTCTTGATAAATATTTCGGAAAATAAAGATACGAAAACTCTGGGAGGGTTTGAAGACGTAGAAGTGAACATCCTTAACTCCTGAGGCCTCATAACTAATAGGTTTTTTGAGGAAGTGGCAGGAGGTTATTTCTGCCCTAAGTCTTTTGAATTGGAAGCCTGAAGATTTTTAGAGATACAAAATATGCATGCACCATTAAAAAACAGGCACGTTCCATCACAAGTTGCAAAATGAAGATAAGGGAATGAGGTGAGGACCAAGCAAGTGGTTCAGCTGTATAAATAGAAAGTGGAGACAGAAGCAAAAAAAAAAAAAAATTAGTGAACATAATTTGAAGGAAAAGGCAAAGAATAAAGAGACAAGCTACCGTGTCAGAACGAAGTCTATAGTTTAAACCAGTCTATGGTGAAACATTTTATAACCTCTAATAACTTCTGAGAATTCTGTACTCTTAATTTCACAATGCCATGCGTTATCCTAGTCTATTTAGCTGTAGTGATTCACTATAAAATTCTTTTCTTAGAAATTAATAGGTTGGATATGTCTCTTCAATCGCCCTTGAGCTGGACGAGAAACTTGGTGGGGGATCAGGTAGCACAATATTGAGAGAAAAAGAGAGAAAGGAAGAGGAGTAGAAAAAAGGTAGAAGGAGAAGAAGGAAAAGGAGAAGGAAGAAGAAATAGAAGAGGAGCAGGGAAGAGGAGGAGGGGACAGAGTAAGAGACAGAGCCAGTCTAGGCTTGCAATAAAAGCTGGAATTTAAGAACAGAAAAGCCACAATAGGTTTTTTGGTATGGCACAGATAACATATGTGCATTATACCAAATATCTCAACTTCAGACAACTCTGAAGAGGGGGGAAGGAGGAAAAGTGTCTAAACTAGAGCCTTTGGATCATGGGTGCAGCTTATAAGCATCATAAAAATGTTCACAATATTACAAAACTGTGCTGCTGACAAGTTTATGGTTTTAAACCCCAGTTGAATAAATTCTATGTTTTATCTTTTTCTTCTGTTCTGTCCTAACTTCTGTGAAGGTGGTTTCAAATCTTTTTAAAGCACCTTTAAACCACTTTCCTCACTCCCAGCTCCTCACAGCAGATAAACTCAGAGAAAATTTCACTAGGAAATAACCCTGAATTATGAAATAACTCAACTCCAACCACCTCACCACAACTAGCTGCTAAAACATCTAACCTCTTTGGCATTTATTAGCTCCAAGAGAATTGGTGGAAACTAAATTTGTAGAAAGCAATTTGGTTGAAAACAAATTGATCATAACAATAAATTTTTCAAAATAGAATACTCACAATATGTGAGCATTCATGTAATATTAGTAGTACCTTTAATCAAAAGAAGATATTTCTGTTTTGGGGCAGAGTAGGTTTTTGAATGTAACAAGATAAGTCAACGTGAGTGGTAATATATTTTGGGAAATCAGCTCACTACAAATTGTGACTGTAAACATTGTATTGTAAATGCTTTGTAGTTTTCCCCCAATTAAAAAAAAAAAGGAAGATATTTCTGTATTTTAGTTTGTCATAAGCTTTTAAGTCATTTTCTAATATATTCAAAAGTGTTGTTAAAAAAATAAATGTATATTTATTCGATGACAGCTCTTTTATAACAATATTTTCATGACATTTTAAGTATGAATACCGCTTTCATGTCTAAGTGATTTTTCCAAAGCAAGTTTATTGAAATGAATGTTCAAAACACTAAAACTTGTTTAAACAAATTTTAAGCAACCTAGAGTAATACAAATTGTATTTTATGGCAATATTTTCATGATATTTTAAATACTACTTTCATGTCTAAGTGATTTTTCCAAAGAAAATTTATTGAAATGAATATTCTAATCATTAAACTTATTTAAATAAATTTTAAGCAACCTATAGAAATACAAAATTTAAAAATACTAATAATTTCCTATGTTAATATTTATTATTATTTTTATTACATATAATCATTGAGGCTCATGGTTCCCATTTAGCCATGGTTATACTCTTAAGAATTATATTAAAATATTTCTACAGCTTTTCAATTAACAAAATTTGCTTCTATTTGATATAAATATTATTTACAGTTTAAGTAAGAATTGAATTTTTATCTTTAAGAAAATGTGACTAAAATTTAAAAATAGGGAAAAAGTTAAAACATACTAGATTTATAAATAGAATATTTCTAAATTAAAAGACTTTGGAATGAACTAAGATTTTGTGTTTGGAAATTTAATGAATATTAACTTATAAACCTAGAGGATAACATCTGAATACTATTTTTTACATTGAAAAATTACACTTAACGGCATTAAAAATAAAATAAACCTTGCATTGACATCCCCCCTACCTCTTTTTCCCTAAAAACACATAGTGGGAAATGTTAAACTTCCTTTCCGTAGAAATAACTGATCTCTACTCAGTGAATTCAGAATGATTGATGGCTTTTTCTTTTCCTGGTTATTAATAGGCCTACAAGAACAACCCCTGCTGTTTTATGAGGAAGCACTGACACTTCAATAGAAAAAGTGCTTGAAATACTTTTTTTTTAAATTGTTAAATAATATACGTACCATAAAACTTATCATTTTAACCATTTTTAGTGTATAGTTCAGTCGTATTAACTGCACTGACACTGTGGTGCAACCATCACCACCATCTGTCACCAGAACTATTCTCTTATCCCAAACCAAAACCCCATAGCCATTAAACAAAAATCCTCATTCTCTCTCTCCTACCCAGTAACCACTACTGTGCTTTTTTTTTTTAATTTGAATATTCTTAGTAATCATACAAATGGAATCATACAATATTTGTCATTTTATATCTGGCTTACATTATTTACGTAATGTTTTTGAGGTTCACCCATGTTGTAGTAGATATCATAATTTCATTTCTTTTTAAGGCTAAACAATATCCCACTGCAAGTATCTACCACATTGTGTTTGTTTATTAACTCACTGATGGACTTTAAGATTGTTCACATTTGTTGACTATTGTAAAAAGCGCTGCTGTGAACCCTGGTGTGCAGATATCTGTGAAGCAAGGGTGAATAAGTACATCATGAAATTCCATAATGTTTTAAAGGTGGCTTTTTCTTGATTAAGTATTTTTTTGGTTGGTATAGGCCTTTAACTGTTTTCCTACACTCTTATAATGTTAGTTCAGCCAGTTTCTGGTTGGTTTTTAACAATTCTGTGGGGAAATGAGGGCTTGGAAGTTTTTAGTCAGCCATTTTGCTTTTCAAAAGAAACTTCTAAGCGGTGTTGTCTGGACATTTTTTTTAGCCTAACAATGGAAAGTTGTGATATGGAAAATAATTTATCTTACACTTCACAAATAAATTAAATTTATAATGATATTCATGGTACATGGATACCAATTTAGCAGGCTGTTCATACACCACAGAAATTCCCAGTATGTGAAATAATGCCACACACTTTTTTGTACAGCAACAGTGTGAGACAGGAGAGAAAGGTATGATTATCACTGTATCATACAAAGTAGAAATTAGGCTTGGAGACAAAAAGCAATCTGCATAACTCTAAAGTGGTGAATGAAAAACTTGAACATAAATTGTTTGATTTCTGTTTGTCAGCACATTTTCTAGCAGCCTTCTTTAATTGGCTTTGCCTGTTTCAATTTACAGACTAGAAAGTTTAATCAAAACTTTTCTGGCAATTCTCATCCAAGCAGGCACAGGATATATTCCAGGTCTGTCATTGTTTATTACACAATCCTCTTGGTCTTCCTGGGCACTTAATAAATTATGGAAGTATAATTATAGGTTGTGGGTAGTTGAAAATTAAGTTCTGGTTGCCTCCATCTACTCAAAGTTAAGCACTATAAATCCCCCAAGCCTCCACTCAATTTTAGCTAAAAGCCAGCTCTCAGGTTTGACCAGAATTTACCTTACACGCAGCTGGACTACTGGATTAAATTTGGCTTGGGAAACGGGTGAATGAGGATGGGGCAAGAGATGATTAGACTAAACCTAATAAATAATAAAAACTTCATTTAACAACATTGATTTATCATAGTCATTTTGTTCACTTCTCAACATAACTAAGAATAAACATGCCTTAACATAAAATGATCTATTTTTTGTTTCCAACATGCCAAGGCTGAAATCCATCATCTACCTTATAAAGGTCAAACTTCGGGCCTTCTTCATATTCTTATTTGATTTGTTGCCACTTTGTTTCTGAACCTTCTCTGCTTTGATTCCCCTTCTTTCTTTCTTGCGACTCATTCTCAGGAGCAATTGCTGCCTCTTGTCACAAACTAGAACTTGTTGACAGTTTTCAGGTTATCTTTGTTGGTCTTCTCATGTCCTCTCATCTCTCTTTTGATGATCCATCTGACCTAGTCCCATAGTTTTAATCATGTTCTTCAAACTGAAATTCATAAAGTCTTTCTTGAGATCTAAAACTGTAGTTACTCACCCACTCACTCATTCACAGTATGTACTCATTTAAAAGCTATTCACAAAGCATTCTCTTCAACTGTATCTCTTTAGTATTTCCAATTTAATTTCCATAAGAAACTTACATTAAATGTGTCCCATTATGACTTCCTTCTCTATACTTCTAGGCTATTCCCCTTTCAGTTTTCATCATCTCTATTACTGATATTCTTACAAGTCGCTCAGCCTAAAATCCTAAATTGTTCTCTTTTCTTCTCACCCTAAGTGGAATCAATGTTGAGACAGTTTGAGTCTCCATTCTAGGGAATTTCCTTCATGACTGCTCTCACTAGTTAAAAGAAAAAAGAAGCAAAGGTAATATATGTGCCTTAATCAAAAGATTTATTTGCCATAAACAAATACTAAAATTTATTTGAATCACTAAGGCACTGACAAGTAGAATCATAAGGTGTTACTAAGAATGTGTAGAATTTGAGTCCAAAATTCACACTTAAATAATTAGTATTGACTACAAGTTTAATTAGACATTTCAAATATGTTAGGTCTTAGAGCTTTTGTTTGTAAGTTCATATAGAATGTGTTAGGATAACTTATTACAAATGTAATGAAAAAAAAAACTACATGAATGCAATGTGCTTGAACTTCTGGAAATAATCCTTAAGTGATTCTTTCTGAGGTCCTATTATATTGTTTTAAAATGACACTGGAGAGTGAATAAATGCAAACAATAAGATTTTACAAGAGTGAAGGCATTTCTGAAACCATATAACTGCCAAAGAATGGATTTTAAAGCATCTTAAGTGGTTTGATTAATGAATAATTTAAAAAGTCATTGTAGCTAACTACTCCATGTTATATGACCTTTACCCCTTAGGCAACTGATAAAGAGAGAAGTTCAGCTTTAAACAATGTAGGTTCAATTATAAATTCACATGCTCATCCCAAAGCCACCCATTTTATGACCTGATTGATTACCTATATTTTTCTCTCCTTAGATTTCTTTATGTCTTTTCATATAGAATGAATTATATGATGACTAGGAAAAATTAAGAAGAGTAATAACAGAAAAGGAATATTAATAACCCACACATGCCTGTATCAAAAGCAACTGGGTCTTTGAAGCCATGTGTACAATTTCTACACATGTCAAACACTTTTGTGTGGTTATGCCTTTGCTCAGCTATTCTCTGTGTAGAATTTTCTTTACTTTTTTATGTGTAAATTTTACTCGTCTTTCAAAACCTAACTGATAGGTCACCTACCCAGATTCTCTGATTCATAACTAAGAATTCATCACTTCCACATGTGCTCTTCCATAGCACTTTGTCTGTAATGCTATGATATGTATAACATTAATGTGAATTACTACTGGTTGCATACACTGATAGAAACCCAATGTATTTCCTAATATGCCCCAACTCACCCAATAAAGAATTAGCTCTTTGAGGTCAGAGGCCATAACTTCATCAGTTTTGTATTTCCCTGGAAAGAGCAAAATGCCTTAAACAAAACCATCGCATAAAAATGTTGACTTAATTGAATCTAGTGTTCCACAAAATTAAATTACTACTCAGAGAAAATGGCCTCAAAGTCTTATAACTTTCACGATCAGAACTCAGCTTAGTGATAACTGTACTTTGATATTAGCCCTTACAGGTATTCTTTTGTTCAATTTAAAAAAAGTTAAGTATATTATGTCATATTTTTTATTTATTTTATAAAACTATATCTGTATATAGAATTTCTTATTTCTTATGACCACTATATTAGTTACAAAAACAGAGACAATAAATGTATAAAAACTACCTGCGTAGAAACAAATGAAAACTTTCTTATACTCTTCTTGGATATTAAACACATTGGGAGTCCTCCTCTAGTGATCTGTTTTCAGCTGGACATTGACCTAAGAAGAAATAACTTTAGCTTAATTCAAGTCCTTTTTGATACATTTGCTTTCAAAATACGTGGTGATCCTATGGAACAAGTAGTGGCCATATGACTCATTTCAATGATTTTTTTTTTTTTTTAATCCTGGTAGGGATATCTACTGCTCAGCCTACTTTTAATAAGAAATCACCACCAGTGGGTTACAACTCTCTTTTACGGGTCTAGAGATTGGAAATATGGATATTTATTGCAGTTAAGGAACTAAGAATTTTAAAGAGGCAATTTGCCAAAGCTGGCTGAAAAATGACCTCATTCTCCTTCAAGTTTATCGTCAAACCAGTACTGTGCTGACACTCCAAGATACATGATGTGGTTTGTGTCTTTATGCATGAATTTGAGGGCTGTAGCTCTCAAAAAGGAATTGTGCTTGAATAGCTGACTTCATTTTTTACTAAAGACTATCTTTTTTATAATTCATCAAGTAGGAAAAGACTTTTAAAGAGTCTCAAATAATTATAATTTAGAATAGTAATACATAGACTTTCTTCCTGTGGTCAGGGTGGGAGGGTTTTGTGGGCTTGCAACCTGTGCAATTGCAAGGGCCATGTGCTTAAAAGGACCCCACGGGTGGTTTCCTGATCTGCTGTCACTGTCTTGAAATTCTTATTTGAAAAAGGTATTTCTGTGGTTTAATTTTGCCTACGGTTTCATGGTTTAAAATAAATCAAAAGGTTTTGGCTCCTAAAAGTGACAGGTACAAACCATTTAGGTAAAGTTAATATATATTCAACTTCTTGAATTAACCATTTATAGTCTATGATCCAGAAAATTATATTGCAGAATTTAGCATTCCCAGTAGAATCCCATTTCCTTTTATTTTTTTGTCTCCTAGTGAAATGTTATACAGAAGCCTAACCTTTGAAACCACAAAAAGTGGACTGAGCCACTTGAACTGGCTCAAGTGTGGACTGAGAGTGTGGGAAGTTCCACTGTCCTCAGAGTGCAGAGATGTGGAAGGTGGTTGGGGACAGTGAGGCAACATGAAAGAGCCCTAATATGAGACAAAACACAGTTTGAAAATCACAATGGCAGCCAAAGGTATAGGAATAATTGCAGGTAAGGGAAAGCCTATTAATATTTAGAATTAAAGCACTTTATCTAAATGACTAAAGAAACACCTGAATTGAATTGGACTTAAAAAGCATCCTATTGTTGGGTGCTTGATATAAGAAGATAAATGAAGTGCAGCAGACTTTTCAGAGGCTGACAATCTAGTGAATACTAGAACTTTAAATCTCAGGTAAGCTTTATGTTTCCATCTGAATATAGAAGATTGTAAAGTTTACAATTATGTCATGTACAGACTCTAAACCAATATTATGGTATTAACAGTTTTGAATTTATTGAGGAAATACGAGGCATACCTTAGTATCTGCTCTCAGGCTATTGCTATGACCTCATGCACAGGTGTGTAAAATATTTTGATTAGAATTTGGTGCATAATACAGACCTGTATCACTTTATTAGAATTAGAAATAGTTGGGACACAATGCCATTAACAGGAGCTCAACAGACTATTCCATCATGAACGGTCTTAGAATATTGGTAAACACCTCTCTGCATCCAAATTGAGCTGTAGACTCACTATCTCATTACATGAGTGCAAGGCATGAATTTTATGTGCTGAGGCCATGTCAAGCACTATTAAACTGACAAGGGTATAGGGAAGAAACAATGCGGACCTCTTGGAAACTCTCATTATTGCCTCCAGTCAGGAGAACAGAGGTGTGTTGTTTCAATAGAGAGAGATGGAGAAGTGTTTTAATGCTGTCAGCAATCAATATTCTAAATGCACATTTTTTAAAACGAAAACACAACATAGTGATCCTTTTTTAATATGCCTATCAGCTTGGTTATCAAACTCATATTTCAACATTGCCTGAGCTCATTAAATTCGTATTTGAATACAAATGTTTGAATATGCATTTTTATGTGGAAGAAAAAATCTTCAAATGAATCTAAAGTGGATTCGAGGACACATTTCACAGTTGATGATTTATCAACTAGAGGTATGACATTTTGATGATGCCTCAAACCTGTATCCCAGGAGACCCACTAGCCTTTTAAAGTAGTGGTGTGTCCTATTGCCTCAGTCACACCTGAGCCTACTAGCGGGGTTTCTTGAGTGATAGAAATGATAACAATTACATCAGTTTCCCTGAAAACCAACTTCAAGAACTTTAATGGTCCTGGCATTTTTTGACCGTGGGAGCAATTACTGACCAACCGAGTGTTGCCTTCCACAGAAAAACTGCACCTGATAGAAGCATTCAGAAAAATACTATTTGACAACCAGTGAGGTAAAGTTCTCATCTTGCTCTGATAATTATTGGACCTCATTATCCTTTGACACTAAGGTACCTGTTTATTCCGCTGTTATGTCAGCAATATAGTCCAATGTTTGATATTTATTTATTTATATTTTTAAATAAATATTTGGAATTAAAAGGCATCTGACTGACTGAAAGTGGTTGGGATGAAACAGAAGCAGAGGTCTGAATATCTGAAAGGTAAACCAGAAGGATAGGTAATCTCCAGACATTCAAAGCCACAGTGAAGGCGACCAGGAGGCAGAGTTTGCTACCAAGGTGTATGTTTGTTTAAGTGGAGTTGACTTCAATGTCACTTCTCTATTGCAATAGTCTTGCATGAAGTCTTCCTTGTCTAATTCTATCCAGTGCAATTTTTCTTAGATAATTTATAGACGAGTTTGTTGCTTTCCATCTTAAAAAGCAGGCCAGTCTTAGGTAAGTTGCCATGGGAAAGTGCTGGAAAAAGAGTGGCAGGTTATTGCAGATGATGGGGAGATTTACCCACCTGTCAGTTTTGCTCACTGTGCATGCACCTCACATATCACCAACAGAGACCTTGGCAGGAACTTGAGTACAAGTGGAATTTTGCTGCAATCTCTCTGGCTTATTTTAATGCAACAGCTTGTAATATAACTCATTTAAAAGTGAAAAATCTAGGGCAAATGCTGGAGGAAAGGTGTAAATCATAAGTGCCCCAAGAAAACTACCTAAAGTAGAAAAGAAACCTTGGGGATGTGTAGTTGTCCCTTATCTCCCAATTCTTGTACAGAGTGGGCCGCTGGCAGGGAACTCAATTATCGTCTAGCACATGCTAGAAAAGACCATTATACATAAACAACAACATTGTAGTAAATCAGTTGCCGTGAATCCTCCAAATTTAGTGCATTTTCCGTGTTGGAGTGGGAGGTGATTAATGGCAGAGTGTGGGGACCAGAGGGCTACTTTTGAGATACATTATTTTTTTCCTCAAACATCACAACAGAAACACATTTTTTCATTTTGCTTTAGCAGTTTCTATCTTTGTGTCCATCTTGAGAAAGAAGAGAAGAGAGAGAATACAGGTACCATATTTATAGTCCTTTCTCAATTTCCACTGGAAAACATTATTCACAAGTCAAAAGCATAAAAAATACAAAATGAAAAAAATGAAAGTGAGTGTAAAAGGCTTCATATTATAGAATAAGTATGGTCAATCTATGCAAAAATAATTTGAGGCATTTTTATAAAATGCATAGTTTTTACTTCACAGACAAAAGAAAAGCAGTTTGAATGTTTTCACTTTCTCCCATTGCTCCCAATCTGTTGTTGTATAGAATTCATGAATCATTATTAGGTATGTAAAAGCTCTTACTTCTTTAAGTTACTTTATGTCAAGTTTCTCCTTGATTATTAACAAATTTAACAAAGCCTTTTTATATGTAAATGGTGAATATTTGGGAGCTGTACTTTTATTTCCTAGGCATTTACAAATATATATGAAACTACAGGAATTTGGTTTAGTGGAATTTTGTAAGCAAGTTTCACTTATCCTGTTCCTGGAATGCAACTCTAGGGTATTCTGGGCTGTTCCTGCTAGGCAGGACAGTAGTTTCAGAAATTACCAGAAATCTCTGAGCATGAGTCAGTTTTACATACCTATGTATGTATGGGGAAAGGAGAGAGGGCTTGAGATATATAGTTTGCTTTGTCTGTGTGTGTGCGTGTGTGTGTCTGTGTGTGCTTCTATTAGAAGCTATTTAGGATAATAAATGTTATTTGTCCCAATCTTTTATTTTATTTTATTTTTTCTAATTTTTTGTTTATTGCAGAATATTACAGGGGAACATATGTTTAAATTACATATATTGCCTTTGTCACACCTGAGTCAGAACTTCAAGCTCTGATATTTTTTTTCTTTTCCCTCCTACTTTCCTTCTTTTCTTTTCTTTCCTTTTCTTTTCTTTTCTTTTCTTTTCTTTTCTTTTCTTTTCTTTTCTTTTCTTTTCTTTTCTTTTCTTTTCTTTTCTTTTCTTTCTTTTCCTTTTCTCCTCTCCTCTTCTTTTTTTTTCACCTTAAACAATCTTGAAATGTGAAGCCTGTTAGCTTACTACTGGGTGTGAATCCTGCATCAACTACTTATTAGCTATGTAACTTTGGACAAGTTAAAAAGTTACTTAACAACAGAAACTCTCATTTATTGCAAGTGGGAATGAAAATGGTACAGCCACTTTACAAGACAGTTGGGCAGTATATTATAAAACTAAACATGCTCTTACCACATAATTCAGCATTCATGCTCTTTGTTGTTTTCCCAAATGAATTGAAAATTTATGTCCACACAAAAATCTGTACAGAGTTGTTTATAGCAGATTTGTTATAATTGCCAAAAGTTGGAAGCAATCAAGATGCTGTTCAGTGAGTGAATAGATAAATAAAATTCTGGTACATCCAGAGAATGGGATATTATTTAATGCTAAAAAATGAGCTATCAAACGATAAAAAGACATGGAAGAAACTTAAATGCATATTACTAAGTAAAAGCAACCAATCTGAAAAGGCTACATAGTGTATGACTCCAACTGCATGACATGCTGGAAAAGGATGACTATGGAAGCAATGAAAATATTAATGGTTTCCAGGAGTTATGGAGGAGAGAGGGATTGAAAAAGCAGAGCACAGAGGATCTTTGGGGCAGTGATACTATTCTGTATAATACTACAGTGTGGCCATATGTGATTACACATTTGTCCAAACACATGGAATGTACAAGAGTGAACTCTAATGCTAACTGTGAACATTTGGTGATATTAATAATTATTATTACGGACTGTAACAAATGTACCCTTCTGTTGGAAAATGTTGATAGTGAAAGAGACTGTGGGTGTGTGGGAACAGTGGTTATATGGGAACTCTCTGTACTTTCTGCTCAGTTTTGCTGTGAGCCTAATGGTACTCTGAGAGTAAAGTTCATTAATTTTTTTTAAAAGTTACTTAACTTCTCTAGAATTCAGTTTCATCAAATCTAAATTATAGGTAATAATAGTATCTATTTCATAAAGTAGTCGTATGGCCAAGTCAGAAGACATCATTTGCATAAAACAGTGTTTATCACATAAGAAGTATTCACATTAGCTGTTGTTAGAGGGAGTATATCATTAAGATTTACTTTTATTAAAGGCTTTTTCATTTCTGTGATCTTAATGGTCACCAAAGCCCCACAATTAATCTGTGAAGTAGATTGAACAGAGATCCTTATCCCCTCTTTACATCAGGAAACAAAGGGTGAACATTGAAATGAATTCTGTTGGATCATTAGTCAGAATTATAAATAGGCCTTGTGATTCCTAGAACAATCCTTTTTTCATTACAGATGCTTATCTAAAGACTCCCTTACACTCTTAAAATTGTAGGCTACTCTTACTTTGTACAGTTCCTTGTTAGTGGAAACTCAATAATATTACAACCAAGCAAAGCAAGCGATGACTGTATCAAAGAACCCAGAGAACTTTAGTGTATGTAGCTCATATGTCTGGTTGTTCACAGTTATATGTATTTAAATTAAAACAATTTTAGGCCCAAGACACGTGAGCACACAGTCTATTAGTCTTCAAACTCATGTTAAGAGTGCCTGGAAAAATACACTGTAAGCTCCTAAGAGAATGGGTGAAAAAAGGCAACTAGCTGTATTGTTATAAAAATAAGTAGATGTTGTGGCCGTGGAAGGGTCTGACATGCTCAGACCACACTTCAAGGACAGCTGCTCCATACCACTGTCACGAGGCCATGGAGACCTGGCTGCCCTCCACCTCGTCCTTTTAATCTGTTGCCTAACAGTCTGCCTAACAGTCTCCCAGCTCTATAGCTTTTCCACAATCTCCCAATCATTTTATAGCTTGGTCATTAATTTCACACTAGACAGCTTCTGAGTCCCTGTCCTCTCCAGGTCCATTGATACTTTTCCTGCAGGCACGTAGTCCTTAAGAGTTAAATGGGAGAGAACAGGCCAAAGAATGTCAGAGCTTTATGTCTATACCAGACCCTCAGCTCAGTTCATGCACAGTAGAGCCTGGAATGAGAAGCAGCAGCTCAGGTCTCAGCTGGAGGCACAGCCAGAGAGCCGTGAGCTGTGAGATGGCTTCAGAAGCCACAGTGGTGGCCTAGGCCAACCTGGAAGTTGAGGTGCAGCTTTGGATGTGACCTAGTGAGTGGAGACCACAGAGAAGGGTGCCAGGCAGGTCAGTGTATGAGCCAACAGAGACCAATCCAGATGCCTCATGAATAATCAACAATGTGGAGAAACAGTGGTTGGCTACTTAATGCAGTTTATGGAGTGTAATTTCCTTTGTTTTTACAACATCATGAATGTTGATGAAATGCCCTTTCCATTCACCTTTAAGCTCTAAAATGTCACCACTATTTCCAGTTTATTAAATAATGTGTTTCTTTAAAACTTTTGGTTCTCAGATACCATGCTCTGTTGTTGCGTAAGGTCAGTATTATTTTTCTGCCTGTTTGTATGCAGCTTTACCAACTAAATCAATTTTTATTCTTTAGGAGAATAGAGCTACAGATAATAGATTAGACTTTCCTGTATATAACATTTCTTCATAACAGACCCTTATACTGACTGACATAGGGTAAAGATGGGCCCTACTTAATAGGGAGTCACAAGACCCAAACCAAGGTCACTGATAAAACAGGAGGCAATGAAGAAATGAGTCAAAAGCGGTTGGAGCCCAGATGGTGATGAAAAATGGCCTCAGGTTACCCTCACTGCTCATTATGCCCTACTTATAATGTATAACATGCAAAAAGAAACTCCCATCAGCACCGTGACAGTTTACAAATGCCATAGCAACTCCTAAAAGTTAACAGATATGGTTTAGAAAGGGGAGGGACTCTCAGTTCCAGAAACTCCCCACCCCTTTCCCAGAAATCATATGAATAATCCTCCCTCTGGTTAACATAAAATTAAATAAAAGGTATAATATAAGAACCGGAAACTCACAAAGTGCTAGTGTCTCTTACTCTAAGAGATAACCACTGTCCTGTGTATGGGGAAGTCTCCCTTTTTTTCTTCTCTTACTATAATTGACTTGCTTGTGCTTTATTTACTCTGTTGGCTGGCTTGTGAAGCTAAGTACCCACTTGGCCTCCGGGCCAGATGCTAGTTTGGGTGCCACTTTTCTGTATCAATACTAAATGATATGATATTTACTAAAACATCTCCCTATCATAGGCTTTCACACACAAGATGGCTTAAGATATGCCAATTAATTACTAGACATTGTTCCCTATAATTCTGATTATCAACAAATGTTTATTGAAATCTTATTAGGCAAAGATCACTGGACTAGTTGCTGAGCATAAAGAACAACTATAAAATGCAGCCTCCTATGAAGACTTATGGTCTAGATGAGAACACACATATGCATTCATAAATATATTAAGAAAGTGAGAAAATACAGTGTAGCTACAGTGATATAAGGTAAATGCTGAATGCCAGGTGATATGGCAGGCTAGAGGAGGGATCTGTGGCGGAAATTTGTCTTTTGTCAGTTCAGTATTCCTTTGAAAATGTATAGACCATGTGATATAATAAGAGTGAAATGAACCCACAAGTCCAGGAATTTGTACATGACCCCTGCCTGGTTAATTGGCATGTTCTTTCCCCTAGCCACACTGCCTCTAGCTAGACCAGTGAAAATCTGCTTCCTGATTTACCAGAACAATGCAGCAGGAGCTATTTCTGTGTGGGTCATAGGCTGGTAGGATGAAATCAGAGAAGTTCCCATGGTCATCTTTGCCTCTCACTTAGAAGAGCCTTCTGAGAACAAAGCTGTGAAGAAGGCAGGATTGAAAGACACACAGGGAGGTATTACTGGAGCCAGCTATGCCCGGAGTCTCTTCCACCCCCGATATTTTCCAGCCATGTGAGCTGATAAAATCCCTTTTATTTGTAAGACAGTTTGAATGGGGTTCATGGCACTAGTCACCAAATGGGTCCTGATTCACACAGGAACAATAATCACTTGAGGACTGCAGTGGCCCAAGAGGGCTTCTAGGGATGATTTGAGCAGAACCCTTAGTGCTATTTAAGAATCTTAAAAGAAAAACTTCAGACAAATTAAATTTAACAGAGTTTATCTGAGCAAAGAAAGGTTCGTGAATCAGGCAGCTCTGAGAAGCAGAAGAGAGGTTCAGAGAGCTCTGCTCTGCAATGTGGGCAGGCAGCATTTATGGACAGAAAATGGAAGTGAGGTACAGAAATAGCTTGACAGGTTACAGCTCAGTGTTTGCCTTATTTCAACATGGGCTGATCAGTTGTCTGCTTGTGACTGACTGAAGTTTAGCTTCTGTGGTTGGCTGAGGCTCAGCTGTTTGTTACAAAACTGTAGTCCAAAATTAGGCTTTCAGTTTGTTTAAGTACTAAGTTAGATTGCAGTTTGTTATGTAGGGACTCAAAGCATGGAGATATCCTCAGGCCAAATTTAGTTTATTATAACAAGACTCAATTAAGAGGGAAGAATGAAAAGGTCTTCCTGACAAATTAGTTGAGAATACTAGCCACCTACCTCCATTTCCCTCAAATAGAATCTCGATTTTTGGTCAAATGATGAGTCAGTATTTATTTGGACTATGTAAACTTTTAAGCTACATTAATACTTTCACCAATGAGTCACATAGGGCTAAATACAAGTGGGAGGCTGTGATTAGGATACGTTTTTTTCAATTAAATAGCTTTCACTCATCTGTTGTATCAAGCCTGTCAAATACTTTTTAAAAATATTATTTTCCAAGTAATCGAATATCAGATAACCTATGAATTTCAACGTTCCTTCCTGATCTTTCTGGATCCTCTCCCCAATCCTCTGTTTCCAATCTCAACTTACAGCTCCCCATCTTCACTCCTGTTTTCAGGTTACCAGATGCCCTAAGTGTGGAACACTTCTGGGCTTTGATGGGGCCAGGTTGCTTTTAGGTTGTTTCTTCATTACTCTACCAAGTCAACTAGTGCATCTCTATTTGCTCAACTTTTCAAAAGTACATTGAAATGTTATTAGGATTTTCACACCTGACCCCTGAACAACACAGGGTTGAGCTGCGCAGGTCCACTTATACATAATTTTTTTTTTCACTAAAATTTTTACTGAGTGTGCCTTCCTCTCTTGCCTTCCTTTTCATCTCCTCTCCCTTTTCTTCCTCTGCCATCTCTGGGACAGCAAGACCAACCCCTCCTCTTCTTCCTCTTCGTCAATCTACTCAACATAAAGATGATAAGGATGAAGACATTTATAGTGATACCCTTTCCACTTAATAAACAAGAAATATGTTTTCGCTTCGCTGTGATTTTTTTAATATCACTTTCTTTTCTTCAGCTCACTTTATTGCAAGAATACAGTATAAAATACATATACACAATATGTGCTAACTATTTGTATTATCGATAAGGCTTCCAGTCAACGGTAGGCCATTAGTAGTCTTATTTTGGGGCAGTGGAAAGTTATGCATGGATTTTTGACTACACAGGGGTTGCCTCAGGTAACCCCCATGCTGTTCAAGGGTCAATTACACATATAAACTTCCACTTTAAAAATATTTTTTTGTATTTTAATTTTGAATAAGAAAGAAAATAATGGTATGTGGTCCAACTACATAGATTGCCTGGATATTCCCATTTTTTCATTTCAATCTCTGTTATTTCTGCCATGTTACCTCTGGATTTCATATTCCACATTCTCTTTGGAATATAGAATAAATTTTTAATCTTTGAATGTTTTTTAAGATTCTTTTCTTAAAAGTAACTTTTTGGTATTAAGTGTTGTCCCCAAATGTACTCATTTTTCTACCTAAAAATATCCATTTATATTCCCTAAAGTATTTGCATTTACTAAAATTTATTAAGGATTACAAATAACTCAGAAGTGATTTTTAGGTCCCTAAGCTTCTGCTAACACGTTTTAGTAATATCCCTGACTTGTTTTATAGTCACATATAAGAGTACATCAATCCCTTCAAAACTGATTTTAGAATGATGCCTATACTTTAAGAATGTCCTTAAAATCAGTGGTCTGCAAATATACCCAGGTACCTTGACAAGTTAGTCAGCATTTGCTTTTGGGAAACACTCCAGAAAGATATGGCATATTGCAACTTCAGCTGTTGTCAGCTTGGAATAAGAAAACTTGAGAAATAACAGCTTCCAAAGCATTTTGTAATCTCCCAGATGCTCCCACGCCACCAACTACATCCTTTGTCAATCAGCTAGAGATAGACGCCCAGATTCCATAAAACAAGTAATTGATTTCACCCACAGACTTGCCCTGGTCTAGGAATTCAAGATTCAGATCAATCCTTCCATACATTTTCCCTAAATCTCCTCACAATAGAAAACAAAACCAAATAAAAACAAAATAGAAAACCCTCACAATTAATCTAACTAAGGAAAAAGGCTTATAGATGTGTTTCTTATGTTTAGTTGCTAACTATAATATCTTCTTTCATGTCTGTGCTAAATGATGGAGCTCTGACTAATTTACTATTAACCTGTATGCATCTCATTTTCTATTTTGAGGTATTTCAGGTGCTTTTGAGAATTACCTAAATTCTAGCTGGCCATGTCAACAGGGTATCAACTGTATCAACAGCTGCATCAACAGGGACCAGTGGCACAGAAGGAGAAATGCAGGAGATCCTCATTATTCGCAGACTGAATATTTGCAAATTTGCCAAATTGCTAACATTTATTTACAGTCCCCAAATCAGTACTTCCAGATCTTCCATCGTCATTCACAGACAAAGCCACAGAAGCAAAAAACATGTTTCCAACTGAGGTCAAACGAGAAAGACCACTCTCCGGCTTCTTGTTTCAGCTCTCACACTGTAAATATTTTGTCCTTTTTATGGCCTATTTAGTGCCATGCTTTCTTCATTTGTGTGTTTTTTCTTGTTGATTTTGCTATTTAAAATGCCCCCCAAGTATAGTGCTAAAGTGTCATCTAGGGCTCCAAGGTGCAGGAAGGCTGCAAGGAGCTGGAGAAAATACATATGTGAGATAAGCTTCCTTCAGGCATGAGTCGTAGTGTTACTGGTGGGAGGTCAATGTTAATGAATCAGTAATATATATTAAATAAGTTGCCTTTAAATAGAAGCACACGTAAAACAAGGTTGTGTAAAAGGTTAATGACAATGTTGTGATGTGACAAAAGCCTCACGGCAACTGTGCTTCTAGCACTCACTGCACCTTCCCTAGGAGCAATGGGTTCAGTGTTGGCTGTGTCAGTGTTCACAGTGATTGTTCAAAACATAATTACCGTGAATAACGATAATAGTTTGTATTTACATGTTAACTCTATGGATGTCTATTCTACTTTGAAAATCTAGGAGTGGAAGCTATGTTGTAGATTTACAATTTCAAGTCAAAGTTGGATGAATTGATTGCCCTCAGCTGATTTTTATTACTATCCTAAGATTCAAGATCACTAAGTTAATTGCTTTATTTTCATTTATATTTTTTAACTTTCATGGATCATAAAAAAGAAGGAATGACTCCAATTTTATGTTAAAATGAAGCTGTGTTTTACTAATATTTACATCATTAATGTGTACATAATCTTAAAATCATCTTTATCCTAAAATTTCACTATACAGTATATTAATATAATATAAAAGAATTCAACCTGTACCCTCTTTATTTATTATAAATTTTTAAAAAGTAAAAAAAATCTTTATTACTTTTCTTTAAAATTTTTTTCTTCTGTTTTCTTGATACTTGTAATTGTAGCAATATCTGAACTCCTAAACCCCAAATAATATATTGTTTACCTGCTTCAATGAGGGATTCTGAGTTACTTTTCTGGTAAATCCAGTTGAAATCCACTCCAACAAATACATCCTTTGTCAATCAGCTGGAGATGGAAGTCCAGATTCCATAAAACAAGTAATTGTGGGAAGCCGGGGGGTCTGAGGAAGTGCAAATAATAGTAGCTGTCCTTTCTCTAACCCTTGCTAGGGAGAGGCGAAGATATAAAATGTAACCAAAAAAAAAAAAGTTAGATAGTGTAATCATTAACCTATTAAAATTAGGTTCTGTATCAAAAATAATGATTCCTGATTAGATTTAATGCATTGCTCTTATCTCCAAAGGTAAGTCTAGAAAAATTACAATACTCTCTTCATCATCCATTAGATATTACATGTGTATGTGTGCATGTATGTGTGTGTACATGCACATGAAAAGGGATATATTATATATCTGTATACACATGTATATATTTGTGTGTATATATGTATACATATAGACACATATGCACACCTGCATACATATAGACCTATATATACAATTTCTGTATTTTCTTGAAAAATTCTAAAGTCTTCATTTTAAGTGCTATAATAGAATAAATTATTTTCTACTTTTAAAATATAACATTATTAATTGACTCTAACACTTCAAAAATCTGAATGCATTTAACTATCAATTCTTTTGCAATAATCAAGTGATAATATTACTTAAAATAAAATAAGCTATAATTGAATAATTCAAATTATTATGCCAAGTTCTGATTTTTTTTCCTAAGAATTACAGCTTCAGCAAAATAAACTATGGGCTATTACATGGATAATAAGTTAATGCTTTAGACAGTCATTTGGATTTATTTTATATTTAACTTTAAATATTCATGTACTTGGATGCATTCAAATCAGGGTCTCTCTCTCTCTTTTTTTAATGTTACATGCAATGACTCTTGCCAACTGTAGGCCTTTGATAGCCAACCTTTAGGTCCATTATCAATAATTAACATAAGACTGACCTTGTCTCGCCTTCCACATTTCTATTTTCTTTGCAAAATTGATGCTCCCCCCATTTAAAAAAGTCCTCTCAGTTGCTGAAGCAGAACAATTACTTTATTTCCTCTTCAAAGGAGCTTCCTTTTTGGAGGTTGAAACACCTGCTATTCATACATTGTGTAAAGAACATACCAATCATTTAGGATGAAAGTTTGAATATAAACGTCAGACGTTACAGAAATCTGTTTCATAATATACTTATGCATCACTTTCATTGTTTTATTATTTAATTACCTGTAGAAGCAGGAAGATGTATACACACACATACACATATAGTGTTTGTGTGTGCATGTGTGTGTAATTAGTGGGAAATAGTAAAAACTAGTAGTTAAAATAAATAAATAACATCAATTATTTACCTGTGTTAACCCCACTTGACCACAATTCTACAGATATGATGCAGAAAGTTTCCGGTCCTTGGATTTCTGCAACATTCTGTTTGCTCTAGAGTATCTACATTTACTCCATCAATGCTCTTCAAATTGTCTTACACATTTTAAGGGTATGCAAATTTATTCCAGGAGCTTCAACAAAATAAAAAGTTGGGACTGAAAAGGAGAAGTAAAATGTAGAGAAAGTAAAATTTGATCCACTGCCAAAACTTGTTAATTGCTTGTTTTATTTCAGTTTTAATCTTTAGGTCCTGAGCAACTTATCCACCCTAACCAGCTCTATACAATTGGTATTTTTGTATACGTTGGTCTTTCTCATCTTCTTTGTCTTCTCTTTTTTTAAGTCAAACACTTGAGAAGGTATATGTTAATATAATCACTATCTCCTTTCTAAACAATCTGTTTCAATATGGATTACATTCTCACCATTCTACAGAAAATATTGCCACAACTGTTAGCAAACATTGAAGATATGGTCCCAATTTCGATCTTTATTAAAGCCTTCCTTCTTGAAAAGACTCTTTTCCGTTGGCTTTTTTAATACTGCATTCTCAGTTTTCCTGCTGCTTCTTTAACTTTCCTCATACAATCTCATCCATCTCTGCCTGGACATCAAATATTCATGTTGCTTAAAGCTGGGAGCTTCAGTCTGTTAACTGTGTAATATTTCCAATGCCATTTTCACACATAAACTGCTTCCGTTTTTCCTCTACTACTGTGACTCCCGGCATTGACTTCTCTTTGAATATGCACAGTGATTTGTTCAAATGCTTACTTCACATCTCCACGTTTTTCTAGAGGCACCTTGAATTAAACCCATCTGAAAGTGAATCCATGAAACGCCTTCTATAGTGTTTTATAGCAAATGTTACCAACGACCTTCTGATGATAACGTTCAGAGAAACTACACTTTTTCAGCTGCCCTATTCCTTATTCTCCTTTATCCAATCCATTATGAAGCCACATTTATTTCACTCATTGACGACTATCTGTAAAATACATTAACTATTTTCTATGCGTTTCATTCCTTTCCTTGTTCATGTTATCTCTTCTTGCCTAGACTACTACAGTTGCTTACTAACTGGTTTCACTAACCCCGCATTTACTTACTTCCTTTAAATTGATTTTTCACATTCACACACATGTAGTTAATATTATGAAATGTGATGCCAAAGGCATTGGACAGTGAAATATGTACAGTTGAATGTTGTTATCAGATGTGCACTAGAAAGACATCTGGCAGCAGTGAAGCATCTGGGTTAAAGGAAGACTCTTGGTTGAAGTGAATAGAGCTGATGTAAATGGTAATAGAAATGAAAAAGAAAGTTACCAAAGTAATTAATTTTCAGTATTGTGCTTGGTGGCTGCTAGGATATGGCAGTGAGTGGGAAGTCAAGCAGTCTGAAGATGTGCAAAGAAGAGTAGATGTCCTTTACTAGAAAAATGATTCTTGATTAAATGTAATACATTTTCTTATCTCTAAAGGTAAGTCTAAAAAAATCACAATACTCTCTTTGTTTTCCATTAGTCATTACATATGCACGTGTGCATCTATGCGTGTGCACTTGCACACATAAATGCATATATTATATATCTGTATACAGACATATGTATTTGTGTGTATATGTGCACATGCATACATATACACCTATATATTAGTTTATGACAGTATAACCTCTTTATCTTGGTCTTACTCAGTGATCTAGTGCTTTCAAGGAATATATTGCATCAGGGAAATGTATTTCAGAGACAAAACAGGCCAGTCATTTATGAACCGATCAAATAACATCCAGAATTCACAGTCTTTAATAGACTATGAACTTTTATACCCAACCAAAGTTTATGAATTTTTTCATGAACTTTTGTGTGTGATGATAGTTGACGTTACAGGCTATATGTCAGAAATTGTGAGTTTAATGTATTTGCTAGGCTTAAAAATCAAAAAGTCATCTTTAGTAAGTTATTTGGCCTAAATTAGCACTCTGAGTATCCACATCTGTAAAAAATTTCTGATCAAATATCTAATGTTAAAAAAAGAAACATAGTAATTGTTAAGCTGAAGACAGAAAATCATTCACATTTGGACTCTCTGTTACCTTTCTTTTTATATTCTTTCCACTTGTAATATTCCACTTGTTATAGTCTATGTGGACACTTCTTAAATTTTTATTAATCATGGATAAGGCAAATGATAAATTTAAGCAATCTAATTTACATATCTTATATTGGCATTTGTTTTTGGAAAACAATTTTGTACAAAATAAAATATTTAAAACACAAAAAAAATTCATGAGAATATAATAATTTTCATTTCAATAACTATTTTGAATATTCCTGAGAGAAATTTAAGACAGAGAACAAACACATTTCTCTTGTTATTAACATGTGTAAGTGGTTTCATTAGTTTTTCACTTTTAACTTTTTTTATGTATTGTCCCTACTGAATACAGATATATATAATCTACAGTGATCATAAGGAAACATTTATATTTACATGGGTATATATTTACATTAAAATTATTTAATAAATAATTATTTTCCGCATAACAAGGTACAAAATCATTTATCATAATTTTTATGTAGACCATAGTTTTCCTATAGAAATATAACTAAATTCATTTTTTGGTTACATAAACTTTATATTTTATATCACAGGTAAGTAGAAGGAAATTTTTTCAATTAAGATGTAATATCATTCTGGATTCCTCAAAGAAACAGAATAAATAGAAATATATGTGTGTGTATATGTATATGGAGAGAGAGAGAGAGAGATTGGTTTATTATAAGGACTTGGCTCACATGATGATGGTGGCTGATAATTCCCAAGATCTGCAGCCATCATACTGGAGGCCCAGGAGAACCAATGATGCAGTTCCAGTCAAATTCAGGAGAACCACAAGAGCCAATGGTGTAAGTTCCCATTTGAGTCTGAATCCAAAGGTAAGTGCTGACTGATGCCCCAGCTAGAAGACAATCAGGCAAAAGGATAATTCTCTACTCAATGTTCTTGTTCTATTCAGGCCTTCAACTGATTAGTTGAGACCTAATCATACTGAGGAGCCCATCTGCTTCACTCACTTCACAAATTAAAGTGCTAATATTTTCTGGAAATACACTTACGCAGACACACTCAGAAATAGAGTTTAATCAATATGTGGGTATCTTGTGGCCCAGTCAAACTGACAAAAAAAATTAACCATCACAGATTGTCATACTTTTCTTTTTAATTCCCTTGTCTCAGAATTTGATAAACATCAAGGCACGAAAGAGCACTGGGTAAGAGAACACTCTGCAGTGTCTGACTCCTTGAATTTTTATCTCAGTCCCTCTACTTACAGGTAGAAGATCATAGAAAATTCCATTACACATTGAAAATGTTAGTGTCTATAGCTCCAAGAGATGACTGTAATGCTATTACCGAGCTATTGTGAGTCTAAGTGAGACAATCCATGGAAAATACCAGGTACTCAATACTTTTTTAAAAAAGATATAATTTTATGTAAATATATAAAATTTTTAACTTTTTTAAAGATTTTTATGAAAATATAATGTAAATAAGGATATTGAGCCAATGGAATTCTACTTAACAGTGAGGAAATGGAATTTTTCTGTGTTCACCCATTATTAGCCATCAAATTTTCTTAAGCATGTTGAAGGCACCACAAATAAATGTTTACTCTGATTGTTACATTTACATACACATTTATATATGCTATATACAATTATATATGCTAGATATTTTTCTAAAGAGTTATAACTTATATTATAAGTTTTCATCTTATGAAGAGTTTAATTCCCAGCATAATATGGATATTGGCATTTTAGCTGTTACATCACTTCCTGAAAAATTGCCAATGTGATTAAAACACAAATGATTCAATATCCATTATCAGTTTTTAAAAATATATTAACAATGTTTTGTTTAACAGTCAGAAATTTTACGTTTTTCGTTTTTTCCTTCAAAATAATTTCACTCAATTCCCCCAAATTAATTTTTATCATAATGTGATATATTTTAGGATAGAAATAGTTTTCTTTATATAATTTATTATTTGTGTCCATAAGCCTCTCTAAATTTTGAAAAATTACTTCAGGAATGTTATTGTTATAGCAAATATTATTACCTAATTAATATAGACCATATAAATTTATCATATACTTTCATAAACAAATTTAACATATTAAAGTGATTATTACTAAAAAACCTAGCTCATGAAATGCGCTGGACTTTTTAATTATATTGAATCTGATATCTATAAATGAATAATTTATTGGTAGAATGAAAGAGTTTACCATACATTCTCTTTTTTATTAATTTTTGGCTTATCTTTATAGATGTAGATATTGAAATATCTTGTTTTATGTAAATAAGTGGGGGTAAGTGTGTTATGCTAGTAATGTCATTCATCTTGCAACTCTTTTTGCGTGTTTGCAAAAGTCTCATTCTACTTCTTCAGCAAAGGTTTTTTATGAATGGCCTATCAGCTGAAAATTAAAGGAGTTAACACCTTTAGTTATATTCAAAAACTGATAGGTGAAAACCATTTTGTTTTCAAATATATATATTTTTATCCTGTCATTAAAATTCTTTGTTTTCTCAAAACCAATAATAATATTTCATTGATAGCTCTAGTGATGCCTTGGATCTTTGCAATTTTACGGGACGATCACCTCTGTGAGTTTAGTGCTGCATAAGGGTATATTATTTTCACAAGTTGTAAGTTTATTACAGCATGGTGGAAAAGTAGGATCTGAAGCTCCGACAAAGGCTCTTAGGCAATATTTAAACATAAAGGATGGAATTCTTTAAATTGGAAATTAATTCCCTTAAAATATCTGTGCTCACATATATGCCTTCAGATATTTCAGTGAGCACCCCAAACCCAGTTGGTAGACTCTGATCTGAGAAACAAGGATACACTGGCTAGGCAAACAGCTCCACAATAGCTCTGGCTGCCCATTCTATTTCTAGAATCCTTCCTAAATAGAAATTCTAGAGACTCAGTTGGGAAACTTCTTTAAAAAAAATTCTTTTTTAAAAAAGAATACTTAAAAGCAGTTGATATATAGTATTTTTAAAAATCTCATCTAAAATTTGTTAAGGTTGTTCTTACCAGGCTGGATAGTCTCCTGGGGCATAGTGTCTTTTGTGTACAGAACAGTTTCTTATTTTAATCTCGTACATAATTTAAAACTTGATGAATTGATTTCATTAGCACATTAAATCTGCATACCACTTACATTGGGCATCTCTCTTAACACAAACTAAAGTAAAAAAAAAAAAAAACCCTCTGTTGTTGTTTGAGATTTCATTTGGGTAGATTGGGTTCTGACTGATTGCCTGCTCTTCATTACCTCATCACAAGTTGCATTGATTAAGATTAAAGTAGCTACACTTACATCTTTTCAACATTTTATTTAAAGCGTATTTCAAACTTTTACTCATTTTAGAAGTTGTGCATCATATATACTTGGAAATAGTTTCCAAAAATTCTTTCAGCCTATAATGCATTCACAAGCTCTTGATTTTCACCTTGCCCAGTGTAACACCTTTCATCTGAGGCAATTTTTAAACATCAGCTGATCTTCACCATCAACTGATAGTTGCACAAACCTGATGAAAGCAAAGCTCCATGGTCCATCTTCTAAACAGGTGGTTTCCCTGTCCCATGACATGAACTGCACCCTTAGGCAGATTATGTCTCCGTTTAAAAGGGTATCCGTTAAAAAAGGCAGGTGATTACTGAAATACCACACGTCCAAGAAATCCCCTAAAAATAAAACTCAGAGGCTAGGAGAAATGGCTCCCACTTGTACTCCCAGCACTTTTGGAAGCCAAGTTGGGAGGAACAATTGAGGCAGAGTTCAAGACTAGCCTAGGCCACATAGTGAGACTCTGTCCCTACAAAACATAATAAAAAAATTAGCCAAACCTGGTGGCACAGGCTACCTGTGAGGCTGAGGTGGGAAGATCCCTTGAACCCAGGAATTCCAGGTTACAATGAGCTATGATCAAGCCAGTGCAGTCCAGCCTGGGTGACAGAATCAGATCCTATCTCCAAATTTCAATCAATCAGTCAATCAATTTTAGAGTGCCTTACTGATTTGAGAGAATAGATTTTAGTGCTTTTCACATATATTATGTACAAAATATCTCAAATTTATAGATTTAAAGAAGTTTTGATTTTTATTATTGTCATTGAAAAGAAAAACTTTAAGCAATCATATGAATCTTAAAATCACAGCATATCATGAAAAAATTCAGGTGAACTTACCACATCATAAAGAAAACACCCATATCAGCAGCAATGTGAATAATTGAGTTTTCTTTTTTTTTAATTTTAGCATATCACGGGAGTACAAATGTTTAGTTTATGCATATTACCTTTGCCCTACCCGAGTCAGAGCTTCAAGTGTGTCCATCCCCCAGATGGTGCACACCACACCCAGTTGTGTATATACACATCCCCTCCTCCCAGTCCCATCTGCCCAACACCCGATTAATGCTGCTATATATGCACTTAATTGTTGATCGGTTAATACCAATTTGATGGTGAGTATATGTGGTGCTTGTTTTTCCACTCTTGGGATACTTCACTTAGTAGAATGGGCTCCAGGCCTATCCAGGATAATACAAGAGCTGCTAGATCACCATTGCTTTTTGTGGCTGAGTAGAACTCCATGGTATACATATACCACATTTTATAAATCCACTCATGGATTGATGGGCACTTTGGTTGTTTCCACATCTTTTCAATTGTGAATTGTGCTGCCATAAACATTGTAGTGCAGATGTTTTTTTTTACAGAATGTCTTTTGTTCTTGTGGATAGATGCCCAATAATGGGATTGCTGGATCAACTGGGAGTTATACTTGTAGCTCTTTGAGGTATCTCTGTATTAGTTTCCAGAGAGGTTATCCTGGTTTGCAGTCCCACTTGCAGTGTATGAGAGTTCCTATCTCTCCACATCCACACCAACATTTATTGTTTTGGGACTTTTTGATAAAGGCCATTCTCAAGGGAGATAAGTGATATCTCCCTGTGGTTTTGATTTGCATTTCCCTGATGATTAGAGATACTGAGCATTTTTTCATGTTTGTTGGCCATTAGTCAATCTTCTTTTGAGAAGTTTCTGTTCATGTCCTTTGCCCACTTTTTGATAGGGGTGTTTGATTTTTTCATGCTGATTTTCCTGAGTTCTATATAGATTCTAGTTATCAGCCCTTTACCAGATGTGTGACATGCAAATATTTTTTCCCATTCTGTAGGCTGTTTACTCTCATGATAGTTTCCTTGGCTGTAAAGAAGCTTTTTAATTTGATCAGGTCCCGTTTATTTATTTTTGTTGCTGCTGTGATTGACTTTGGGATCTTCTTCATAAATTCTTTCCCTAGGACAAAGTCTGTAAGAGCTTTCCAACATTTTCTTCTAGAATTCTTTTTTTTTTTCTGTTTTCATATGTTTTCATTTATTTTATGTAAATAAGATAGGAGTGGGTATGCTGGGTTGTATGGTAAGTTATGTTTAACTTTTTTTTTTCCATTTTAAGTGTACAATTAAATGATTTTCAGTGAATTTACCGAGGTGTACAGTTAATCACATGAATCAGTTTTTGAGGAATTCCTTTCCCCTATTGAGACCCCTAATTCTGCTCTCCAACTAATTTTCAAACATATCCCACCCCTCCACAGTGACCCCCCATGACGCTCAGACTTGGGTCTACCCCCCACCCCCCAATTCCCCAGTGTTTGCTCCCACCCTTTGAGCACCATAGTGTTAATCAGTCAATACCAGTTTGATGGTGAGTACAAGTGGAACCCATTCTTCGGGTCTTGTGTCACCTCACTTCAAATAATGGGCTCAAGCTTAATCCAGGATAATACAAGAGGTGCTAACTCACTGTCATTTCTTAAAATTGAGTAATATTCCATTGTGAACAAATACCAGATTTTAACAATCCACTC